>OX451346.1:39967438-40203187 GCA_949629155.1 Myopa testacea | reverse complement strand
GGGACACTTTGGGGACATTTTGGGGACACTTTGGGGACACTTTGGGGACACTTTTGAGGACACTCTGGAGACACTTTGGGGACACTTTGGGACACTTTGGGGACACTTTGAGCACATTTAGGAGACACTTTGGGGGACACTTTGGGGACACTTTGGGCACACTTTGGGGACACTTTGGGGACACTTTTGGGTACACATTGGGGATACTTTGGGTACACTTTGGGGACACTTTGGGGACATTTTGGGGACACTTTGGGGACACTTTGGGGACACTTTTGAGGACACTCTGGAGACACTTTGGGGACACTTTGGGACACTTTGGGGACACTTTGGGGACACTTTGAGCACATTTAGGAGACACTTTGGGGACACTTTGGTTACACTTTTGGCACACTTTGGGGACACTTTGGGGACACTTTGGGGACACTTTTGGGTACACATTGGGGATACTTTGGGTACACTTTGGGGACACTTTGGGGACATTTTGGGGACACTTTGGGGACACTTTTGAGGACACTCTGGAGACACTTTGGGGACACTTTGGGGACACTTTGGACACTCTTTGGCGACACTTTGGAGAAACTTTGGGAAAACTTTGGAAACACTTGGGGACACTTTGGGGACACTTTGGGGACACTTTGAGCACACTTTGGGACACTTTGGGGACACTTTGGGGACACTTTGGAGACACTTTGGGGACATTTTGGGGACACTTTGGGGACACTTTGGGGACACTTTGGAGACACTTTGGGGACACTTTGGAGACACTTTAGGGACACTTTGGAGACACTTTGGGGACACTTTTGGGGACACTTTGGGGACACCTTGGGGACACTTTGGAGACACTTTGGGGTCATTTTGGGGACACTTTGGAGACACTTTGGGGACACTTTGGGGACACTTTGGGCACACTTTGGGGACACTTTTGGGTACACATTGGGGACACTTTGGGTACACTTTGGGGACACTTTGGGGACATTTTGGGGACACTTTGGGGACACTTTGGGGACCCCTTGGGGACACTTTGGGACACTTTGGGGACACTTTGGACACTCTTTGGCGACACTTTGGAGAAACTTTGGGAAAACTTTGGAAACGCTTGGGGACACTTTGGGGAAACTTTGGGGACACTTTGGGGACACTTTGAGCACATTTTGGAGACACTTTGGGGACACTTTGGGGACACTTTGGGCACACTTTGGGGACACTTTTGGGTACACATTGGGGACACTTTGGGTACACTTTGGGGACACTTTGGGGACATTTTGGGGACACTTTGGGGACACTTTGGGGACACTTGGGAGACACTTTGGGGAAACTTTGGAGACACTTTAGGGACACTTTGGAGACACTTTGGGGACACTTTTGGGGACACTTTGGGGACACTTTGGGGACACCTTGGGGACACTTTGGAGACACTTTGGGGTCATTTTGGGGACACTTTGGAGACACTTTGGGGACACTTTGGAGACACTTTGCGGAAACTTTGGAGACACTTTGCGGAAACTTTGGAGACACTTTGGGGACATTTTGGGGACACTTTGGGAAAACTTTGGGGACACTTTGGGGACACTTTGGGGACACTTTTGGGTACACATTGGGGACACTTTGGGTACACTTTGGGGATACTTTGGGGACATTTTGGGGACACTTTGGGGACACTTTGGGGACACTTTGGGGACATTTTGGTGACACTTTGGGGACACTTTGGGGACACTTTGGAGACACTTTGGGGACACTTTGGAGACACTTTAGGGACACTTTGGAGACACTTTGGGGACACTTTTGGGGACACTTTGGGGACACTTTGGGGACACTTTGGGGACACTTTGGAGACACTTTGGGGACACTTTTCGGGACACTTTGGGGACACTTTGGGGACCCCTTGGGGACACTTTGGGACACTTTGGGGACACTTTGGGACACTTTGGGGACACTTTGGACACTCTTTGGCGACACTTTGGAGAAGCTTTGGGAAAACTTTGGAAACACTTGGGGACACTTTGGGGAAACTTTGGGGACACTTTGGGGACACTTTGAGCACATTTAGGAGACACTTTGGGGACACTTTGGGGACACTTTGGGCACACTTTGGGGACACTTTGGGGACACTTTTGGGTACACATTGGGGATACTTTGGGTACACTTTGGGGACACTTTGGGGACATTTTGGGGACACTTTGGGGACACTTTGGGGACACTTTTGAGGACACTCTGGAGACACTTTGGGGACACTTTGGGACACTTTGGGGAAAGTATATCAAACGCGCATTTCCGTTTGATCACTTGCGTATTCTCTACAGACCAACTAGGTGGAGGTGAGCTTGCGCGTTCATTTTGTTTAAGTTCATCTCCAAGCTTCTGAGAATCCGTTAGCAACGGAATCGAGCTACCTGTAGTTTCCACGCGTTGTTGGAACTCTCGATCATCACGGAAAACAGATGCAACACAAGATGCCTGTCCGACTGGAGATCTTAGTGTTTTTGATTTCCTCTTGAAAGGATCATCTTCCTCATCATCTGGATGATTTTGAGACATAGCTGTCGCAGCCATGACCCCTGCTGTTCACTTCGATACTGCCAAATATTTAATTCAATTCAATATTTAATATTTAATTAAGTCTAGATATATTGGCAAATGCGTGTTCTTTTTTTTTATGGCCGGCACTGTTAAACAAAAGGTACTCGATTTATTAGTGCCTAATTGTATGCCAGGGAATTTAAAAAGTTTAAAAGTTAGATGTATGAACTAAAGAAAGCTTAAACTTATTTAAGACACAGGTCGAGAGCTTATTTTTGAAGTGATCAACTACTAAACCAAGCTCTGTGCTGAACTAAAGGAAAAAAGAAACGAGGAGAAGGAAAAGTAAGGAAAAAAGAAGAGTAAAAACAACCAGCTGTTTAGTATTCGGTTTTGACAGTAGTTTAGGCGGGATATAGAGGAATATAGTAAAAGTAATGAAAATGAAAAGAAGTTAAAGATATAAAACTCAAAAGATATAAAGTAAAGAGATGGAAACTCCATACGTTAGATAGGGACATTTTTGTGCAAATGCTGCACACCTCTGTCTCACAAACAGGTAGTGCAGAAGAGCTAGCTACGCAAGTTGTATCGTGGATCAATACAGCCTGCGATGCGTCTATGGCGAGAGCCGGAAACAAACGAGGTCGACGACCGGTTTATTGGTGGAATGAGGAAATAGCAATACTTCGGAAGAAATGCCTTCGTGCCAGAAGAATGGAGCAACGTCACATTGCCACTGAAAATTACGACATGTATAGATCCTCTTATACATTGGCTCGCAGAGTGCTAAAAAAGTCTATAAAAAAGAGCAAAGATACTTGCTTCAGAGAACTGTGCGAAAATGTGAATTTGAACCCCTGGGGAGACGCGTATAGGATAGTTATGTCCAGACTAAAATGCCCAAATGTGCAAATTCCCACAACGCAGGAATTTATGCGAAACGTTGTACAGACACTCTTTCCAAGGCACGACTTAAATGCGCCTTCTATGGAACATGAGTCAACAAATGGGGCAACGCACGAATTAAATGCGCCTTATGTGGAATATGAGTCAACTAATGGGTCAACCCCGAATATCACCAACGATGAAATTCTTGCTGCAATAACGTCTTTCAGCTGTAAGAAGGCACCAGGGCCAGACGGTATACCAAACGAGATTTTAAAACTGGCATACAGCGTCAAGCCCGAACCGTTCCGGAAGTTATTTCAAACTTGCGTGAATGAGCATATTTTCCCGAAAATATGGAAAACTCAAAGATTGGTCCTGCTTCCGAAGCCTAACAAACAGTGAATGCAGCCAAGCTCATACAGGCGATCATGGTAGATACTCTTGGAAAGGTTTTTGAGCATATTCTGCGCGAACGCCTACAGCGCCATGTAGACGAAGTAAATGGCTTATCGCCACAACAACACGGCTTTCGAAGAGGCCACTCTACACTAGATGCTATCCAGGAGGTAACGAATATAGCCGAGAAAGCTATCGAGGGCTCTCGCTGGTTATATGGTACAAAAGAGTACTGTTTGGTTATAACCTTGGACGTCAAAAATGCCTTCAATTCGGCAAGCTGGGAAAGCATAATGGCAGTCTTGGATCGACTGCAAACACCTCGGTATCTAGTCAGGATCCTAAGGAGTTTCCTATCGGACAGGATTCTCCTCTATAGCACCGACGTTGGTATTAAGCATTATGAAGTTACATCTGGAGTTCCGCAAGGCTCGGTGCTTGGGCCACTGTTATGGAACCTGATGTATGATGCTGTATTATGCATTCCGGTCCCAAGCTGCGTAAAGATAATTGGTTATGCGGACGATGTTGCGGTTGTGATTGTGGCTAAACATCTGCACCAGCTTCAAACTTTGGCGACCAGTGTGGTGAACACTATTAAAACCTGGCTAGCGGAAAACAAACTGCATTTGGCTACTCAAAAAACAGAAGCTGTCCTAATAACGAGTAGGAAGAAGCTAGAGTTTGTGGAGTTGAATATCGATGGAGAAATAATAAAATCTGCTCCAGCCATTCGATATTTAGGTGTTATGCTTGACTGCAGATTGTCATTTGCCGCGCACATCGGAATGGTATGCGGCAAGGCAATGACAACCTATGCGGCCTTAGCCCGTATAATGGCTAACACATATGGGCCCAGTCAAAAGCGCAAAGTGCTGTTGTCGAAAGTAGTTACATCGGTGGTGATGTATGCTGCACCTGTGTGGGCTAAAGCCTTAAACACCAAAAAGAACGTGCGGAAATTAAACCGTGTCTTCCGATTATGTGCTCTGCGGGTTTGCTGCGGTTTTCGAACCATTTCGCACGAAGCAGCTGGGGTGATTGCGGGATTACCACCAGCAGATTTGTTGGTCGCGGAAATCACGTCGCGATATCGTAAGCGAGTCGAAAGCCGTAGAAAAATCACAGCCCAAGAACTCGAAGAAATAACGAGTGTCACCTTCTCCAAGTGGCAAGATCGGTGGGACAGCTCCAGCAAAGGTCGGTGGACGCATCAGCTTATACCAGACGTGAAGCGTTGGGTTGAAAGGCGGCACGGTGAACTGGATTTCTACTTGACGCAGATGATCAGTGGCCACGGATGCTTCCGCAGCTATTTGTGTAAGTATGGTCACGATACGAGCGCAATATATGGGTGGTGCTCCAGTGCACACGAAGATGCGAACCACATCTTTTTTGAATGCGAGGCATTGCGTTCAAACACCGAAAGTGTGTTGCGCCGAACATCAACAGCGAGCAGCATTATCGGCAGTATGCTGCAGTCGCCGGAAACTTGGCTGGCGGTCAAATCCCTGTGTGTAAGTATTATGCTGCGGCAACGCAGGCTAGAACGCGAGCGCAATGCGCAACGGACTACTTAACAAAAGAGACGGTAGAGTTAGAGACGCCTGACAATAGGACGTAAACGGACGCTTGAGCTTAGGCTCCTTCTGCCTCCCGACGGTATACTTAACGGTAATTCCGGGGGGACTAACAGACATGGGGGAGAGGTTTTAGCGAGTTGAAGTCTCGCACTCAGGATTTCGATTGCTTTCCTCTCATTTAAAAAAAAAAAAAAAAAAACGGCAGCGTGTTCATCAACGCACAGCAGCGCGTTCACCGACGCAACAGCAGCGCACACCGAAGCACACAGCAGCGTGTTCAGAGAGAGTTCTGGAGTTTGGATGCAAGCAGACGTGTTTCGTTTCGGCTCCGGTTTTAAATTCGATTTTCTCGTGAAATTTTCTTGTGATCAATTAGATCAGTGCGAATAAATAAGTGCGAAAGTTTAGCAACGCAGTGAGTGATAAAACGCGAGTGCTAACTTGGACACATAGGCCAAATAAGTTAATTTAAAGTAAAAATCTTGCTTTCATATTCGCGAAAGCAATAGAAGATTTTTAATTGTCAAAACAAACTTCCCGCGCAACATCCGGCGGTATCGTAACTTTACTGTCAAAAGTGAAAATATAGTGCTGTCGCGTTTAACTCGTTGACCATTAATAACAGGGCGGAGCCAATGCTCAGCAGCGCCACTATTCCCCACTTACTTAAAATAAGTGAAAAAAGCTTTTTCTAATTTAGCAAGGAAAATCTAAGCTTTGGTTCATGTCCATGCTATTCTCTATGCTTGGTGAGAGCGAGACGACAACACCAACGTGTGATCGAAAGAAGCAAGCGACAACAGAAGGAGTGGACAAAATTGAAGCGCCAAAAAATGGCGGTCAAAATAGCCAATCAGCAGAGATCAGTGTGGACATAGCGGATCCGTTTAGAAGGAGTAGCCGCATTGATCGGTCGCCATTGCAGCTAAACAGTAAAGAGCAAAATTCGCGCTCAAACTCATCGCCACCGAGTTTGACTGCACAAAATGTTCAAACAACTCAACGAAAATGTGCGTTCGTAGCACTTGGTAGAAAGATCCGTGAATTACACGCAGTTATGACGGAGACAATATCACCTACAGGTGCTCTGCGTCGTACTATTAATCAACCGATGAGGAATTTGATGGACCACGTTGTGAAGCTATATGGTACGGCAGAATCCGAATTAGATCTCATCTTGCCATTAAAGCAGCGGTCGTCTGGTTGTGTTGGCCAGGGTGGAGGAGGGCCTGATATCGCTACGAAAATAAGGCGTAATACTGCAACTCAAACTTCCCCATTGCTCAAGTTCAACAAGGAAGCAAAGCGACCAAGGGATGAAGGGATCGTGGTGCAACCGCGTGAAAAAAAGCCTCGTGAATGTCCGACTAATGAAATAAATAGTCAGCGGCAGAACAACACTGAGAGAAAAGACGATAGCGACGAGTGGAAAACCGTAACCCATAAGAAAAGTGCCAACGATACCAGCAAGCGTGTACTGAAGATGACAAGACCAGAATCAATTATCATTGAAAAGTCGGGAAATATATCGTACAGTGATATACTTAAAACGGTCAAAGGTGACCGAAGCCTCACAAAGCTGGGGGAAAATGTTGTGAAGATAAGAAAGACGCAGAAAGGTGAAATGCTGTTTGAGCTGAAAAGAAGCCCTGATCTGAACCTGCAGATACTTAAAGCAGAAGTTCAAAAAGTACTAGGCGAACAGGCAAAAGTGAAAACTTTGGGCAACGAGCTTCAGTTGGAAATAAGGGATTTAGATGAAATCACTACGAGCGAAGAAGTTGTTCTGGCCGTTCGCAGTATCTGCGATGAAGAACCAGTGCTCAACTTGATGCGGAAATCTTACGGCGACACGCAGGTTGCAGTAATTCGTGTATCGTCAAAAGCAGCCAAAGCACTCCTAGATAGAGGAAAAGTTAAAATAGGGTGGACAATATGCCGAATAAGATTAAAAGAATCAGTTCCACGTTGTTTCAAATGTCTTGAGTTCGGCCATATAGCTAAAGCATGCAAGAACAGCGAAGACAGAAGCAAATGCTGTTTTAACTGCGGACAACAGGGTCACTTCGCAAAGGACTGTAAAAGTGAAGCCTTTTGCATAATATGCTCCAGCAAAAATGCTGATAGGGCGCATGCAACAGGTGGACGAAAATGCCCTACATTCCGAGCTGCACATGGAAACCGGATATGAAGATATTGCAGATAAACCTTAACCATTGTGAAGCTGCGCAAGAGATTCTAAAACAGACGGTTGTTGAGCAGAAAATAGATGTTGTGCTTATCGCGGAGCAGTACAGGAATAACATTGAGTGGGTCTCGGATGCGAACGTGAAGGCTGCGATCTGGAATAGTGGTAACATGCCTTTCCAGTGGAAGAGCGATATCACAAGTTAGTACTATGCGGCTGCCAAGATTGCTGGTATCTACATCTTTAGCTGTTATTGTCCACCACGCTTAAGCGATGTTGAATATGCACGAGTGATTGACAATTTGGTGAGTGATGCTCAAAATATTTCCCCATGTATTATAGCAGGTGATTTTAATGCTTGGGCCGTCGAATGGGGTACTCAATATACCAATGAAAGAGGTCGTATTTTGCTCGAAGCTTTCGCATATTTAGACGTAGTGCTGCTGAATGACGGTCGTGAACACACATTTGAGCGCAATGGCAGAAAGTCAAAAATAGACATAACTTTCGCAAGCTCATCGCTTATAAGACGTATCGAGTGGCATGTAAGCAGCATATACACAAATAGTGACCACCGGGCCGTTGTAACGCAGCTTAACTGTTGCCGTACTAATCCAGAAAGGCAGAATATCTCAAATGAAAGACGGTGGAAGCTCCAAACACTCGATAGAGATATATTTAGTCAAATGCTGCAAATCTCGAATCCTCAAATTGGAAATGCAGAACAACTAGCTAAGCAAGTTGTTTCGTGGCTCACTGCAGCTTGTGACGCATCCATGACGAGAGTATCGAATAAACGAGGTCGACGACCAGTGTATTGGTGGAACGATGAGATAGCGGAGCTCAGAAAGAAATGCCTGCATGCTAGAAGAATAGAGCAACGTAGCATCTCTACTGAAAACTATGAGAGGTGCCGATCCTTGTATACGCTGGCTCGCAAAACCCTTAAGAAGGCAATCAAAAAGAGCAAAAATACCTGCTTTAAAGAATTATGTGATAGTGTTGACTCAAATCCTTGGGGAGACGCTTATAGAGTTGTCATGTCTAAGCTAAAAGGCGAAAAGAAACAAATACCCACAGAGCATGAATTCATGTTGAAAGTCGTGCAGACGCTTTTCCCAGTGCATGAGCTAGACACGTCTGCTCTTATGGAATATGAGCCTATCACTTTGCCATCGCCGAACATCACCGACGAAGAGATAAGCACTGCAATAAATTCATTCTGCAGCAAAAAAGCTCCTGGACCAGATGGTATACCTAACGAGGTTCTAAAACTAGCGTACAGCATCAACGCAGAACCGTTTCACGTGCTGTTTCAGGCTTGTCTAACCGAAAATGTTTTCCCTAAAATATGGAAAATCCAACGATTAGTCCTGCTTCCTAAGCCAAACAAACCCCCAACAGAGCCAAACTCATATAGACCGCTATGTATGATTGACGCTCTTGGTAAGGTGTTTGAGCATATCATCAGAGAACGCCTACAACGTCATGTAGATATGGCAAATGGCTTGTCTCCACAGCAGTATGGTTTCCGGAAAGGCCGCTCTACACTAGATGCCATTCAGAAGGTTGTAAGAATAGCAGAAAAGGCTATAGAGGGTTCACGATGGCTATATGGTAAAAAAGAGTACTGTTTGGTAATAACACTGGACATCAAAAACGCCATCAACTCAGCAAGCTGGAGAAGTATTATCACAGCCCTAGAGCGACTGCAAACACCGGGGTACCTCGTCCGAACCTTAAGCAATTTTCTGTCGGATAGGACTCTTCTTTTCCGTACCGATGTTGGTGTCAAGGAGTACAAGGTGACAGCTGGAGTCCCGCAAGGATCGGTTCTGGGACCCTTATTATGGAACGTTATGTATGATGCTGTGCTGCGCATCCCTGTCCTGAGTAACGTAAACATAATTGGTTATGCCGACGATATTGCTGTGGTTATTGTAGCAAAACAGCTCCACGAGCTCCAAAGCTTAGCGACGAAAGTAGTGCTAGATATCAAGACTTGGCTGACAACAAACCATTTGCACCTTGCTGCCGAGAAAACAGAAGCGGTATTAATAACCAGCAGAAAGAAACTGGAGCTGGTTGAGCTCTGCATCGATGGGAGTATTATAAAATCTGCTCCTGCCATCCGATATTTAGGTGTCCTATTGGATTGCAGACTGTCATTTGCTGCACATATCCAAATGGTATGCAGTAAGGCAATGACGTCTTATGCGGCCCTTGCCCGCATAATGGCCAATACATATGGACCTAGTCAAAAGCGTAGGCTGCTGTTATCGAAAGTGGTTTCGTCTATTATTATGTACGCTGTACCGGTGTGGGTCGAAGCACTGAATATAAAGAATAATTTGCGGCTATTAAAGCGTGTTTTCCGACTATGTGCCTTGCGGGTTTGCTGCGGTTTTCGAACCATTTCGCATGACGCTGCGTATGTAATTGCTGGGTTAACTCCGCCAGAATTGTTAGCTGCGGAAATTACCATGCGATACCGTAAAAGAGTAGAAATCGGTAGCAGTGTTACAGTTCACCAACTCGATGAAATTAAGAATATCACCTTTTCTAAGTGGCAAGATATGTGGAACAGCTCCAGCCAAGGACGATGGACGTACCAATTAATTCCAAACGTCAAAAGATGGGTTGAAAGACAACACGGTGAAGTGGACTTCTACATAACGCAGATGGTCAGCGGTCATGGATGCTTCCGGACCTATCTTTTTAAATATGGCCATGATACGAGCACAATATGCGGATGGTGTTCTAATGCACCCGAAGATGCGCACCACATCTTCTTTGAATGTGACGTTTCTGCGCAAGAACGGAGAAGAATCGAAAACATTCAGCACCGGTCAGTAACGGCGAGCAATATTGTCGAAAGTATGCTGCAGTCAGCGGAAGTATGGATTGCTGTCAAAACCATGAGCGCTAGAATTATGCTATTGCAACGCAGGCTGGAACGTGAGCGCAATGCGCAACTGACTATATTTCAACAGAACGATACATACGTTAACAGAGACGTTAGAGATAGAGACTTCCGACAGTAGGACGTAAACGAACGTTTGAGCTTTAGCTCCTTCTGCCTCCCGACGGTATACTTAACGGTAGTTCCGGGGGGACCAACAGACATGGGGGAGGGGTTTTAGCGAGTTAAAGTCTCGCACTCAGGCTTTTGATGCTTTCCTCTCATTGATAAAAAAAAAAAAAAAAAAAAACAGCAGCGCGTTCACCGACGCCACAGCAGCGCGTTCTCCGGCGCACAGCAGCGCGTCCACCGACGCAACAGCAGCGCACACTGAAGCGCACGTGCTGTTCATCAGCAGCGTGTTCATCAGCGCACAGCAGCGTGTTCATCAGCGTGTTCATCAGCGCGTTCACCGGCGCACAGCAGCGCGTTCACCGGCGCACAGCAGCGCGTCCACCGACGCAACAGCAGCGCACACCAAAGCGCACAGCAGCGCACACCGAAGCACACAGCAGCGTGTTCATCAGCGCACAGCAGCGCGTTTACCGGCGCCCAGCAGCGCGTCCACCGACTCTACAGCAGCGCACACCGAAGCGCACAGCAGCGTGTTCATCAGCGCACAGCAGCGCGTTCACCGGCGCCCAGCAGCGCGTCCACCGACTCTACAGCAGCGCACACCAAAGCGCACAGCAGCGTGTTCATCAGCGCACAGCAGCGCGCTCACCGGCGCACAGCAGCGAGTTCATCGACACAACAGCAGCGCACACCGAAGCGCATTCACCTCCGTACAGCAGCACGTTCACCGGCGCACAGTAGCGCACTCACCAACGCAACAACCAGCACACACCGATACATTCACCGGTAAACAGCAGCGCGCTCCCCAGGCGTACACCAACGCACTCACCGGCGAGCATCATCGCATTCACCAAGGGCACATCAACGCCACCACAAGCATACATCAACGCCACCACAAGCATACACCGACGCCACCACAAGCATACACCGAAGCGTACAACAGGCACACACCGACGCCACCACAAGCATACACCGAAGCGTTCAACCGGCATACATCAACGCAACCACAGCCATACACCGACGCGGCCACCTGTGCCCACCAACACAGTCACCGGTGTAAAGCGACACCGGCATCCGTGGACACCAACGAAGTCACCACCAATACATTAACTTAATCATTTATAATTAAGTAGACTAAGACTGAGATAAAGAAAATAAAGTGAATTTATTTTGTTCCACCAAAATACAAATTTTTCTGTGGACGGACCTCTGGTCGAACTCGCTGAGTCAGACCCTGGCAAGAGCAACGTGACAAGATATTAAGGAAATCTTGTCTATAAAATTTAATAATGGAAAATAATTAGTCGTAGTTACATATAATGAAGAAACAATTTATAAATTTTTTATTATTAGTCAACCGTACAACAAATGTAACTTTAAGTATTGAATAAAACACAAATTATTTAAGAAATTATTGTCATTTGTTTTTATTATGATAATATTGGTATGATTCAGTTATGTATGGAACAAAATATCGGCCAAATGGCCGCCGCGACCTCGGTGGCACACCTCCATGGTCCAAATTTTCGATAACGCTGAGGCATAATTGAGGTTCTATGCCGTTAATGTGCCGAATTATCTCATCCTTTAGCTCTTGCATTGTTGCTGGGTTATCGACGTACACCTTTTCTTTCAAATAACCCCAAAGAAAGAAGTCCAACGGTATCAAATCAAATGATCTTGGCGGCCAATTGACATCGCCACCACGTGAGATAACACGGACATTGAATTTGTCGTGCAAAAGAGCCATTGTTTGGTTAGCTGTGTGGCAAGTGGCACCGTGCTGTTGAAGCCACATATCGTCCACATCCATATCTTTCAATTCGGGCCATAAAAAGTTCGTTATCATCTCACGATAGCAAACACCATTCACAGTAACTGCCTGACCGTCCTCATTTTGGAATAAATACGGCCCGATGATGCCGTCAGCCCATAAACCGCACCAAACAGTCTCTCTTTGTGGGTGCATTGGTTTTTCGACAATCACTCTTGCATTATCATTCGCCCAAATGCGGAAATTCTGCTTATTGACGAATCCACTGAGGTGAAAATGTGCCTCATCACTGAAGACGATTTTCTTAGAAAATTGATCATCCACTGTTGCCATTTCTTGCCACCATTCTGACCATTGACGACGTTTGGAATGGTCAAGAGGCTTTAGTTCTTGAGTCAATTGCACGTTGTAAGCGTGTAAATGCAAGTCTTTATGCATAATGTCGACATTTGACAAATGTCGAATGTAATGACCCAGTAGGAACTGCTGAATGTATTGATATAATACCTGTTACTGGTTCTCCTGCGGCGTCGGCATCTTCTCATTGTACTGTTGTGGAGATAAGTGATGGAGAAGCTAATTCTGCGGTTCCATTATGCAGTGACTGGATAACAATACGGAAAAAATATAAAAAAATCTAAAAAATCAGCCAAAAAATTTGAAAATCATTCGGATTTAGTGGTTGGCCAAAATGATGCTGTGGACTTGGAAGTTGTGGAAAGGAAAAAATGGAAACATATTTCCTACTTCAAACCTTCAGTATCAGCTGATGACTTGATCAATTATATTGAGAAGCATGCTAAAATAAACAAAAGTCACATTGCTTGCTTTCAACTTGTGAAGAAGGACGTGAATCCTGATGACCTGAAGAAGGTTAGTTTTAAAGTTGGAGTTACACCATCACTACTTGATCAGCTTATGGACCCGTCAGTTTGGCAAGCTGGAGTGCGATTGAAGCCTTTTCGTTTTTTTCGGAGAGAAGTGACCACCCAGCTCACCACTTAACAGATGAGCCTTGCATTGCGTCTAGTACTTCATCTCAGTCTGCTCGAATTTATTTTCATAACGTGGGTGGGCTTCGTACGAAGACCTGTCAGTTTTATAAGGCATCCTGCTCGTATGACTATGAGATTGTGGCGCTAGTCGAAACATGGTTGACGCCCCACTTTTCATCCGGTGAACTATTTGACTCACATTACGAAGTTTATCGCAAGGATCGTGTATTGAGTCCTAATGTTTCGAGAGGAGGCGGTCTCTTGCTTGCTGTCTCAGCGAAGGTTGTAAGCAGATACGTACAACTTCCTCGATGTGACGACTCTATTGAGCAGATTTGCGTGGCAGTATCTCTTGGAAATAATCCTTTACTTAGCAAAAATGAATTAATTATTATTTTAAGTTATATCCCTCCAGCTAGTAGCCTGGATCTATACAATGACCATATTTTTAATATTGGGTCTATTGTCGGTTCATTGAGTAACCATCAAACACCTATTGTGCTTGGTGACTTCAATCTTGGCTCCGTTAATTGGAATTTCTGTTCGGATGAAAATTCTTTACTACCTTTTAATGTGAAAAGTTGCACTGAATCGGTTTTTTGTCACTCGCTTTATTCGTTCAATTTGTTTCAGATCAATAATGTGATGAATGATATATCTAGAATTTTAGACTTAGTTTTCATTAGAAATGACTATAAGTACAAACTATCGAATTGCGATCTGCCACTGGCCAATAATTCTGTTCATCATAAAGCGTTAGTAATTGATTTTGAATTCATCACATTTGCTCATATACGTGAAGATGAAAATTCTTACTACTATGATTTTAAAAATGCAAATTTTGAATCTCTCAATGAATTTTTCTGTTCGATCAATTGGAGGATAGTTCTTCATTCAAGGGATTTGTTCGGCATGTATTCAGCATTTAAGTGCGTGGTAAATGAAGGTATTCATTTATATGTGCCGCTTATTGTCAAAAAACGACGCTACAAACATCCTTGGTATAATCGAAGACTTATTAATTTAAGAAACCTGAGGAATAAAGCTCATCTAATGTTTAAGAAATCCAATACGTCTGTTGCCAAGAACGATTTTATTTTGCGTAGGCGAGAATACGAATTTCTGTCTAACTTTCTTTATAAGAAATATCTTAGCTATATTGAGAGTAGTATTAAATCCAATCCAAGATCTTTCTGGATATTTTTAAATTCTAAAAGAAAATCAGGTGGTTTTCCTAAATCTATGGAAATGCTTGGTAGCTCTGCAGAGAACCCTCAGGATATTTGTAACCTTTTTGCAGCTCACTTTGGCTCGGTGTATAATAGGGGAGACAATCTGCGTGAAGAATTCTTGTTCTCACGATTACCTCAATGTATTGGCATTGGCTCCTTATGCATAACTGACGAGGAAGTACTACAATCGATGAGGGAGCTCGACTGTAAGAAAGGTGCGGGCTTCGATCTGCTACCTCCGATTTTTCTGAAAAATTGTGCTTCCTCATTACACTCGGCTTTATGTTCTATATTTAATAAATCCCTTTTTCTGGGTGAGTTTCTCGATGAGTGGAAGTTTGTCTCTATCTCACCAATATTTAAGTCAGGGCCAAAACATCTAATTACAAATTATAGGCCTATTGTTAAACTTTCGGTTATACCTAAGTTGTTTGACAAAATTCTCAGTAAGCTACTTTTTACATTAACAAAAAATGTTATCTCCAATCAACAGCACGGTTTCTTTGCTGGAAGATCTACGTCCACGAATCTTGCTATTTTTTCTAATTTTTGTGTTAATGCTATAGAAAATGGATCACAAGTCGATGTCCTGTACACTGACTTTTCAAAAGCATTTGACAGTATACAGAACAATTTATTAATATGTAAACTTGAGAATATAGGGTTTCACTCCACAATTTTGAAATGGCTTAACTCCTACTTAGCCAATAGAATTTTATATGTTAAAATCGGGGGATACTACTCTGAACCTATTGCGGCAAAGTCGGGTGTCCCACAGGGAAGCCACTTGGGTCCCTTGCTTTTTAATCTGTTTATAAATGACTTGCCGTATGCTTTTTCTTTCTGCAGAAGTCTTTTGTATGCTGACGACCTAAAAATTTTTCTGTCAGTTAAGACTATTAAGGATTGCATAGATTTCCAAAAAGACATTAACTCACTTATTAATTGGTGTGAATGTAACCATCTTAATCTAAATTTTGACAAATGCAAAGTCTTAACTTTCTCCCGGCGTAAACACCCGATTAAATTTGACTACACCTACGATTCTAGTCTTACCTTTCCGAGAGTCTGCCAATGTAAAGACCTAGGCATATATTTTGATGAGAACTTTTCTTTTAGTACCCATATGGATTATATGATTTCTAAAGCCAACTCATTTTTGGGTTTCGTGAAGCGTAATTCAAGGGATTTCAGGGATCATTTTACGTGTAAAACACTATTTGTTAGTTTAGTGAGATCACAGAACAAACAGTATACAGAATGCGCATCTCATACAAAAAAAATTTTGTTCCGTGGTCGCAATATTACGACCACTGTTAACTTAACATTACGTCCGCTGTTAATAATATTACGACCAGCATTTAACAGCCTTTGTTTCTGTAAAGTTCAACTCGTTTGGTGTTTCTAACAGAACCGAGTGAGCTGATCAACATTTCCCGACGGCAACTTCGTCATCATTCGGTATCATCGTTGCTCAGTCGACTTTTTCCTACAGCATTTCTATTGTACTATAAATATGTACACACATACCCGTACAATACATATGTTTGTACAAATATATGTATATGTTTACACAAGGAAGATGTAGGAATGTTTTCGCAGGCATATCAAACTCCTAAAAAATTGTCGACTAGCACTTGTTTAGTTTTCTAAAACAAAACTACTGTGTAAAAAAAGAAGAAATCATGAGAAAAATGCATAGAATATTGATAATCTATGAATTGTTAAAAAAATGTTTATAAACGGAGTTATATTTTCTTTCTATCTCGTGTTATTTCAAATTCTTAAAAAACATTCGTTTAACCCTATAACAGGGTTTCCATTAACTTTTTAATGTTACTCGTGTAACGTATTCAATGTGCTGATATGCCGACTAAAGTAGATCATCTGTCTATTCAAATTCTTCAACAGCACACTATGCTCGCAACGGAGATCGTGCCAGCGCTTTACAAAGCCTGGACATCGAACAAGAAGCAAAACAAAGTTACGAAAGCAAAATTCCTTCCAAAAACCATAAAATGCAAAATTGAAAACAAATCCATACGGACGGACGGCTGCACATGGTTTGTTGTTGTAAGAGAAACAAAAGAAGACGAATCGCACCGTTCTTCTCATCGCCCGCTGTACAGCATAAATTGATCGATTCTTTCTTTCACACTTTACTTGACATACGAGTGCTGCATCGATTATCTCTTCTTACGCATATTCGCTAGCATTGTTAGTGCAAAATAAAAGAAACAAAGTCGATCTTCCGATCCCTTCATACTCATTCGAAAAGATCTTCGAACGAACGTGAACAAGAGAAACAGCACTCTCATATCATGTGTGTTTGTTGGTAGAGTGTGCACTGAACTCGCTCTTTTGATGAAACTTGCCTAACTAATAACAGCAGAGAACTTCGTCGCCCGACAAATTAACAGCGACAAAGCTCTGTTAACCAAATTTTGTTATCCCCCTATTGCTTTCGGCCCGCACCTATAATTCAGATTGCTTCGTTGGGCGACATGCGCATTCTGTATACTGTTTATTCTGTGGTGAGATCCATCTTAGAATACGCCAGCGTTATATGGGATCCTTATTACTTGAATTCAATTGCTCGAATCGAGGGCATTCAAAAGCGTTTTTCAAGGTTTGCTCTACGGCATCTCTACGATTGGGAAAACATGCCCAATTATGAGGATAGATGTCGCCTGCTGAATCTTCAGAATCTCTCTATGAGGCGTAAGCTAATCAATGTTTTATTTGTCAAAGACATAATCGATTGTAATATTAACTGTTCAGAATTACTGGCTATTATTCCATTCCGTGTTCCTGCTCGCCAACTTAGAGATCCATTATTATTCCATACTGAAAGTCATAGAACCAATTATGGTTGCAATGAACCCATTTCCAGGTGTTTAACGCACTGTAATAGCGTTGCCAACCTTGTTGATTTTGATATGGTAAGGCATAGATTCAAGTTACAGCTGGAGAGAATTTTATATAGTACCTAAATTATATATCAATCTTGAATGTAATCTGTAAGGGCTTGCCCGGTAGATTGGAAATAATAATAAATAAATAAATAAATAAATAATGTTCATCAACGACGAGCGTGAGAGGTGCAATTGTTGGGCACGACGACGAGTTGAGCTGGACGGCTCTTCAGCCACACTATCGCGAACAGCAGTAATATTTTCTGCAGTACGAGCTGTACGAGCATGTACGGACCAAATTTAGTACTAAATTTGATCAACACAAATATGATATAATAGATACTCTTATTTTTTATACTGTATTATATAGAATTGAAATTATCTTTTGTTTAACATATTATTTTTAAGTATTTACATTAAATTATCACATTGAACTGAATTATATAAATTTAATTATCGTTACTTTTAAAAATTAAATATTTATTTCATCCGTTATAACCGGTCTGGAATTATTTTGTATGTATCTATATTTAAGCAAAATTCAAGTGTAAGGGACACAATGGTGTATCCACTCACACACACGCCATGCAAACGAGGAAAGACAGAGACAGAAACGAGAAGACGCGAACAAAGTAGAATATTCCAGAAGACGACAAGGCGAGAGAATTTAAGCATATAAAAGCAGCTCTGCAGTATTGACAGGGAGTCAGTGAAGATCCAACGTTCAAAGTGTGCAGACGCATAGCAGGTATAGTTAGTGGTTGTTAGAGTCTCGTTGCTTAGAAAACCTTTCCTTGTATACATATTGCTAATGGTAAGTTGCTTCCGAGGCAATATCTAGTTTTCCGCTCCTAGGATCGCGATCAAATATTGGTGGTCAAGTGCTGCTTCCTCAATATTTCGATCAATTAGATCCTCTGTCGTAAGGAAGGATTATTACAGTCGTCGTCAAAGTAGAACACCGTCCTTGTATACATATTGCTAATGGTAAGTTGCTTCCGAGGCAATATCTAGTTTTCCGCTCCTAGGATCGCGATCAAATATTGGTGGTCAAGTGCTGCTTCCCCAATATTTCGATCAATTAGTTTCTCTGTCGTAAGGAAGGATTAGTACAGTCGTCGTTAAAGTAGAACACCGTCCTTGTATACATATTGCTAATGGTAAGTTGCTTCCGAGGCAATATCTAGTTTTCCGCTCCTAGGATCGCGATCAAATATTGGTGGTCAAGTGCTGCTTCCCCGGTATTTCGATCAATTAGTTTCTTCTGTCGTGACACTTGGACAAGCACAGGTAGAATAGAGTACGTACAAACTGACCCGCACACTGAACATTCCCTGCACGCCACACCAAACGCGAATGTGTGAGTGGATCTAGTGATCCCCAACCTACTGTCGTTAGTTTAAGTGAATACCCAACGTTTAAACCTTAATAAAATAGCTGATTCAAACAAGAACTAGAGGGTTCTAATTCAAAAATATTCTGCAACGAACCCTGGATTGACTGAGAGTATCCCAGCCTGTTAGAGAACGAGAGAAAGCTCGTTACAGTGGCGCCCGAACAGGGACCATCGACATAGAAAACGTCAGAATCGCATTCAACTATTGAAGAAGTACAACACGGTATAATAGTGATACAACAACGACATGGTGAAAGTGGCTTGGATCTATTCACTACGAAAACAGGACCTATTAACGTACGCGGAGGAATTCGGATTTGAAGCAACCGGAACTGTAGAAGAATTACGCAGAAGTTTCGCCAGCCCAGCACGAGCACAATCTCCTACAGACATGTCCGCTATACCAAGGACGAACTGTGAAGACACCAGGACCACGAGTCCAAATCAAACAAGCATAACCCACAGCGAACATGAGGTGGCCACAACGTACCGACAGATCAACACTACGCCAGTATCTACAAACGAAATGCCCGGGTACGTTGGGAACCAAAACTACAGCTTTGATAAAAACGGCACGGATCATACTGTTGACCACGCGAACGTCATCGATAAGGTCCGCAAATGGTCCGTTAAATTTGCCAACGGGTGTGACCCCTTGGGTTTCATCGAACGTATCGAAGAGCTCACGAAAGTATATGGGCTCAACTTAAATTCTCTACCACGAACAATGCCTGAGCTGCTGAAAGATCGCGCACTATTATGGCTAAGAAACAACGACTCCCATTGGAAAACTTGGACAGACCTTAAGAAAGACTTCTTAACGTTTTTCCTACACTCTCGCTATTTTGAAAGATTGGAAGACGAGATTCGTGCGCGTCATCAACATCCTCAGGAAAAGTTCAAGGACTATGTTATCGACATCCAGAACATGATGCGGCATGCCAATTTTACACAGGAGCAAAAGCTGGAGAGAATTTTTAACAACTGTAGAAATGAATACAAAATGTATATTAAACGACGAGACTTTGTGTATCTAAACGAATTGATATCCTTAGCCGAGGACTACGAGAGCCTTCTTGACAGCACAGAACAACAAACAGCAAGAGATAAAATAGCACACGCGCCAAGAAACAAACCACAGCCCATACCAAGGAACACTATGGAACATCATCGTCAAGTCACACAGCCGGAAGAAACAAGGATAAACCCAAAAACTGCATGCCGGCGATGTGGTCAGAATGGTCATATGCGCCAAGGTTGCAGAAATCCAAGCCAGTTGTTTTTCTGGACATGCGGACGACGCAATATAAGGACGATTGATTGTTGCAAAAGTCAACCTTCGGGAAACGACCAGGCGCTGCATCAACTAGGAGGTACGACGCAGTCGCAGACACTAGAACCTCCACAATAAATTCGCTGTGCTATGATCGGAGTAGAGTTACCGCAAAAATACTAATAAATGGAGAGCAGGTCGTAGCCATAATCGACACTGGAGCCACTCGCAGTTTCATCAACACGGCTTTGGCCACAAAGTTTCGAAAGTCTAATAACACGCAACCCGTAATTAGAAACGTTCAGATGGCAGACGGTTCGTGCAAGTAGGTATCGGAGATTCTAAAGCTGGACGTCGAATTTGGAGCCGATAAACGTAAAATTGACTTTTTCATCCTTCCACAAGTAGCGGACGAAGTACTCTTGGGAATAGATTTCCTGGCAGCCGTAGGTACGACAATCAAGTGTGGCACAAGTGAAATTCGTATACCTCAGAGGAACCAGCCCGACAGTGTCGAACTGCCAATGTACACCATTAAGTCAGGAATACCAGAGGACAGGAAGGAAGTGGAAATATTCCTGCAACATGAATTACAGAAATTCGAAGAGATCAAGAGTGTGTCAAACGTAGCTGAACATAAGATTATACTGACCGATAGTCGCCCAATGAAACAGAGGTACTTCCCTAGGAATCCGGCTATGCAAGAGATAATCAACAAAGAAGTTGACGAACTACTATCCAAGGATCTCATTGAACCTTCTCATAGCGCCCACAGTGCACCCATTGTTCTAGCCAAGAAGAAGTCCGGGGGCTGGAGGCTCTGCGTGGATTACCGACAGTTGAATTCAACATCAATTCCAGATGCTTATCCTTTGCCACGTATCCACCATATCCTGGATCGACTGCGCGAGGCCAAATACATTAGTAGCCTCGACCTAAAAAATGGGTACTGGCAAATACCAATGGAGAAGGAAAGCCGAGAGTACACTGCATTTACCGTGCCCGGGCGGGGGTTGTATCACTGGAAAGTCATGCCTTTTGGTCTTCACTCAGCCCCAGCCACGTTCCAGAGAGCCCTTGATAAAGTGATCGGCATGGAATTGGAGCCCTGCGCATTTGCGTACCTTGACGACATTATCGTCACAGGCGTACCAAAGAAGAACACATAGCCAATCTCAGCAAAGTTCTCGAGAAACTTCGCAGGGCAAACCTGAAATTAAATCTGGAAAAATGTGAGTTCTTCAAGGAAGAGGTAAAGTATTTGGGTCATGTCGTGAGTGGACAAGGAATACACACCGACCCAGATAAGATTGCGGCCATTAAAGGATTGAAACCCCCTAACAACGTCAAGGAATTACGCCGATGTCTAGGTATCGCCTCTTGGTATCGAAGATTTGTGCCGGAGTTTGCAACGATAGTAAATCCGCTCACCAATCTATTAAAGAAAAGGAAGCATTGGAAATGGGCTGAGCCGCAGCAGGAAGCATTCGACGCTCTAAAAAGGAAACTGACCGAAGCACCCGTGCTCGCTTGTCCAGACTTCTCGAGGAAGTTCACACTGCAAACGGACGCCAGCGACTGCGGACTTGGGGCCGTTCTAACACAGGAATACGACGGTCAGGAGCGGGTAATAGCATATGCCAGTCGTCATCTAAATGGAGCCGAGAAAAATTACACAGCCACAGAAAAGGAATGCTTAGCTATCGTATGGGGAATTCGTAAAATGCGTCACTACCTAGAAGGATACGAATTCACCGTCATAACAGACCACCTCGCTCTTAAGTGGCTTAACAACATTGAAAACCCAACGGGAAGAATTGCTAGGTGGGCGTTGGAACTACAGCAGTATCGATTCGAGATTCAATATCGCCGAGGAAAGTTCAACGTAGTCGCCGATGCTCTTTCACGCCAACCACTCGAAACCTTGGCAGGAGCCAATGCTGAACACCCCGATGAACAAACTTGCAGTTGGTTGGACGGTAAAAGGATGCAACTACGTAATAAACCGCAAGAACTACCAGACTATACAGAGGAAAATGGGCAGATATACAGGCACATTCCAGCACACACAGATGACGAGGAGTATCCGTGGAAACTGTGTGTACCTACCCCACTTCGACGAAGAGTTATCAATGAGTGTCATGACCTTCCTAGTGCAGGCCATCTGGGAATACGCAAAACAATTGCTAGAGCCGCAAGTCGCTACTATTGGCCTGGTATGACACGAGATATCCGTAAGTACGTGAGTCAATGTGACCTATGTCAAAAATACAAAGTCTCCCAGCAAGCACCAGCGGGCATGATGTTGACACAGATCGCCGACGAACCTTGGTCCATCGTTTGCGCCGATTTCATGGGCCCCTTACCACCGACAAAGCATGGAAATCGTTTCATCCTCGTAATTTTCGATAAATTTTCGAAATGGGTAGAAGTAATCCCGCTCCGCAAAGCTAGCAGTAAAGAATTGCAAAAGGCAGTCCGTGAGAGGCTTATTGCGCATTTTGGAGTACCTAAGATCTTCCTATCCGATAATGGAACACAATTCTCGAGCCGAATATTCACGACATTTCTAAAGGAAGCTGGCATTAAGCAGCAGTTCACAGCACCATATACCCCACAGGAAAATCCAACGGAGAGGGTCAATCGGACACTAAAAACAATGATAGCGCAGTTCACAGGTGAGAATCAACGCACATGGGACGAACTTCTACCAGAGTTGTCATTAGCAATCAACACGGTCAAGTCGGACAGTACGGGTTATAGTCCAGCTTATTTAAACCAAGGTCGAGAACTACGGCTACCCAACACATTGTTTGACGAACTAACGTTTGGATCTGGAAAAGAGCAACTCACACCAGTGGAACGTGAGACACGATTGAAGGAAGTATACCAAGTGGCCAGAAAACGTATGGAACTAGCGGCTCAAACTCAGGCGAGACATTACAACTTGCGACGACGAAGTTGGCAACCACAGATTGGACAAAACGTGTGGGTAAGACAACATCCATTGTCGAAAGCCGCGGACAACTTCGCGTCTAAACTTGCTCCCAAATACGATGGTCCATTCCGAGTTCTTACATTTAAATCACCGGTAATAATCGAAGTTCAAAAACATAATTCTAGGAAAAAATATCGAACGCACATTCGAGATGTTAAGCCATACCAAGAAGTGAATAACAACAATGTACATTTGCGTTCAGCAATCGTCAAACACGGTCATCGAAACGTTCAGAGCTCATTCGATCGCGAACAACAGATCAGTACACATCAGCAAAATAGGAAGGGTAAAAATAATAATAACATTTCAATGGCGGTGTCAGACAAGCGAAAGACAGAGGAATACTTAACCATAGTACTGAGTCGCCATTGAAGTTATCAACACACGTGTTCAGCACTCATTTTTATGAACAACTAGTGGTCAGGCCAGGCGCATCGACTCCAGAGGAAAGATATCATCGAGTCCAAAGGTGGACAAGAAAGCAGCGCTTGTTGGAAAAAAAGTACATTCTCGTACCAGTGAATGAAGACGCCCATTGGTACCTGGTTGCTATCCGGCTGGAACACGACGAGAACCTCAAGGTAATTGGTGGATCCATATCAACTGCGAACACACGCTGGACATTTTATACGGCAGTATCTACGCTGTGAGGCGGCCGCCAGATATCCAGACGTCGAACTCGAAGTCTTCGCGCGAGACCGATTCCCAGTGTGGAATGTCAACGTACCTCAGCAACCAAACTACTACGACTGTGGCATTTTCACCATGCATTTCGGTGAAAAGTTTTTGCAATCACCAGATCTGGACTACCGCGGCGACTTTCGGTATTGGTTTTGCAGCGAGGAGACAATGTTCAAAAGAGTTCTCCTGTCCGAATTAATAGGACTCCTAGCCGGTGATAAAGCCGAATTTTTACCAGAAATCGCAGTAAAACGACCCGAAGAACAAAAGATTGTCGATATTCCTTGCCATCCTACTACCGTGATTCCAGCATCTACAGCATTGCTTAGTATAATAGGCGAAACCGAAATCGCGCAGAACTGTGAACCCAATGCACCCAAGGAAGAGACACCGCACTGCGCAGCCATAAATACCACTCATAACGATGTTACCACTCACAACGATGATACCACCACAGAATTGTACTGTGACAGTCTTTTCGACTTACTCAATATGGATATTGATGCACATCTTGGCTATTCATGCCATTCCATGAGTCCGATCCTGAATTTTAGTGTCCCTGATGAAGCCCAATCTATCCAAGCACTAATAGAGCCCAGTCCAGAGAATATTGAAGGCATGACCGAGGACACTCCAACGCACGAGACAGCAACAACAAATACATCCGAGGACCAGATACCTGAGGAATTGCAGATTCGAATAGCAGATTGCCTGCGCAAGCGGAGATGCGGATCAAAGGTTCGATTCGCCACCATAATAAGAGGTTCTCACTACCAGGTCAACATCAAGAAGTCAGGAGCTCTGAGTGTCTCAGTTCGCTCGGCGAAGTAAGGGGAAGGTGTAAGGACCAAATTTAGTACTAAATTTGATCAACACAAATATGATATAATAGATACTCTTATTTTTTATACTGTATTATATAGAATTGAAATTATCTTTTGTTTAACATATTATTTTTAAGTATTTACATTAAATTATCACATTGAACTGAATTATATAAATTTAATTATCGTTACTTTTAAAAATTAAATATTTATTTCATCCGTTATAATCGGTCTGGAATTATTTTGTATGTATCTATATTTAAGCAAAATTCAAGTGTAAGGGACACAATGGTGTATCCACTCACACACACGCCATGCAAACGAGGAAAGACAGAGACAGAAACGAGAAGACGCGAACAAAGTAGAATATTCCAGAAGACGACAAGGCGAGAGAATTGAAGCATATAAAAGCAGCTCTGCAGTATTGACAGGGAGTCAGTGAAGATCCAACGTTCAAAGTGTGCAGACGCATAGCAGGTATAGTTAGTGGTTGTTAGAGTCTCGTTGCTTAGAAAACCTTTCCTTGTATACATATTGCTAATGGTAAGTTGCTTCCGAGGCAATATCTAGTTTTCCGCTCCTAGGATCGCGATCAAATATTGGTGGTCAAGTGCTGCTTCCTCAATATTTCGATCAATTAGTTTCTCTGTCGTAAGGAAGGATTAGTACAGTCGTCGTCAAAGTAGAACACCGTCCTTGCATACATATTGCTAATGGTAAGTTGCTTCCGAGGCAATATCTAGTTTTCCGCTCCTAGGATCGCGATCAAATATTGGTGGTCAAGTGCTGCTTCCCCAATATTTCGATCAATTAGTTTCTCTGTCGTAAGGAAGGATTAGTACAGTCGTCGTCAAAGTAGAACACCGTCCTTGTATACATATTGCTAATGGTAAGTTGCTTCCGAGGCAATATCTAGTTTTCCGCTCCTAGGATCGCGATCGAATATTGGTGGTCAAGTGCTGCTTCCCCGGTATTTCGATCAATTAGTTTCTTCTGTCGTGACACTTGGACAAGCACAGGTAGAATAGAGTACGTACAAACTGACCCGCACACTGAACATTCCCTGCACGCCACACCAAACGCGAATGTGTGAGTGGATCTAGTGATCCCCAACCTACTGTCGTTAGTTTAAGTGAATACCCAACTTTTAAACCTTAATAAAATAGTTGATTCAAACAAGAACTAGAGGGTTCTAATTCAAAAATATTCTGCAACGAACCCTGGATTGACTGAGAGTATCCCAGCCTGTTAGAGAACGAGAGAAAGTTCGTTACAAGCATAACCTGGTGTTTTCACATCTCCTACAGACCTGGTTTGCTCAAATGTTTGCACGATTTTTCCGATTGTACGCACATTTGGACGATTAAATTGACCGAAAAAATAACGAAGTGCACGATATGCATTTTGATTTGAACGCCCATTTTCATAATAAGCCTGAATAACTTTAACGCGTTGCTCGATTGTATATCTTTCCATGGTGCAAATTGAGTTAGTCTGAAATTGAGAAATGTCAAATGAAATGCAGAAAAAACTTGACGTTTAGGTGTGGTTCACATTCAACATCGGCCCTTAAAATTTAACCACCCTTTACATTAAAACGAACTACAATTTAAGAAACAATTAAATTTGGCTTATAACTCATTAATATACCTAATCCAACTCAGATTCACTGCAGATTCCTAGGATCGCGATCAAATTGTAACGACCTTTCTTTATAGCTGGGATATCTCTTAGTCGCGTCCAAGGTTCGTCCAGTTATTTATTTATTGAACCGAATGCACACTTTTATTTTGTTGATTTATACTTTATTTTTGTCACTTCTGATTTGAGACAAATGTTGAATTTATTAATACTTAAAATACAATAATAAATGTTCTGAAAATTTGCTTAGGTTCCTGGTGCCTTGTATCCTTGTGTATCGTGGGCGTCGCCTGTGATGTCGCTGCTTCGATCTCGTTGTGGTGGGGTTGTCTACATCGGTCATGCGCGGCAGAAGATCTTATGATGACCGTGGAGTCGAAACCCACCCGGCAGAACAAGTCACTGGTTGCGTCGTCGAGCACGCTCGGCAGAATATCTTAGGATGGCCGTGGAGTCGAAACCCACCCGGCAGAACGCGTCACTGGTTGCGTCGTCGAGCACGCGCGGCAGAAGATCTTAGGATGGCCGTGGAGTCGAAACCCACCCGGCAGAACGAGTTTATGATGGCCGTGGAGTCGAAACCCACCCGGCAGAACGCGTCACTGGTTGCGTCGTCGAGCACGCGCGGCAGAAGATCTTAGGATGGCCGTGGAGTCGAAACCCACCCGGCAGAACGAGTTTATGATGGCCGTGGAGTCGAAACCCACCCGGCAGAACAAGTCACTGGTTGCGTCGTCGAGCACGCGCGGCAGAATATCTTAGGATGGCCGTGGAGTCGAAACCCACCCGGCAGAACGAGTTTATGATGGCCGTGGAGTCGAAACCCACCCGGCAGAACAAGTCACTGGTTGCGTCGTCGAGCACGCGCGGCAGAATATCTTAGGATGGCCGTGGAGTCGAAACCCACCCGGCAGAACAAGTCACTGGTTGCGTCGTCGAGCACTCGCGGCAGAAGATCTTAGGATGGCCGTGGAGTCGAAACCCACCCGGCAGAACGAGTTTATGATGGCCGTGGAATCGAAACCCACCCGGCAGAACGAGTCACTGGTTGCGTCGTCGAGCACGCGCGGCAGAAGATCTTAGGATGGCCGTGGAGTCGAAACCCACCCGGCAGAACGAGTTTATGCTGGCCGTGGAGTCGAAACCCACCCGGCAGAACGCGTCACTGGTTGCGTCGTCGAGCACTCGCGGCAGAAGATCTTAGGATGGCCGTGGAGTCGAAACCCACCCGGCAGAACGAGTTTATGCTGGCCGTGGAGTCGAAACCCACCCGGCAGAACGCGTCACTGGTTGCGTCGTCGAGCACTCGCGGCAGAAGATCTTAGGATGGCCGTGGAGTCGAAACCTACCCGGCAGAACGAGTTTATGATGGCCGTGGAGTCGAAACCCACCCGGCAGAAAACACTTTACACTGTATTACCGCGGCTCTGCTGAAGTTGACGGTTGCCCTCGCTGTCGCTGTTGTCTTGCTGCTCGGTATTGCTAGGCAGAGGTTACTTACCAGTTTGATGCTCCCAGCTTCGTGGTCCGGACCTGAATGAATGTTCTGCGTGTGATGCTTTCTTTTATATATACCGCGTTCTCAGACTATTTCTGATGTTCATGTGTTCGCCGCTGTGCGAACCCGTGTGATAGAAAGAGACAAATTCATGCTGTTACCGTGGTGCAATCGTGTGTTATGGCGAGTGTATTGTGTAAAATACCGTGAACTGGCCCTGTTATGAACCGTGTGTATGTACCGTGAACTGGCCTTGTTATGTAACATAATTTTATTCATTAAATTGTCGTTACATTACCCCCCCACTTTACGGGGCAAAGTTTTAGCGTGGATGTTGCCCTGACATAGGGCATAGGCTGCTGGCGCGGTGTCAACCATGTTGGTGAATGTGACGACGTCGCTGCTACGATGCTTCTTGACTTTGTTGAGTTTTCTAAGCCGCTGCTCTTCACTTCTGCATTTCTCTGTTAGGTTGGACGAGCTCTTTCTGATCTTGCTTTATAATTATTCTGCTTGAACTGCCACTTATTGTCTATTATCGACCTAACGGGACCTGTTGATTTTGCATGCAAATGCTGACCGCGGTAGTTGCTTGTATTTTTCTGTGTGGCTTCTCCGAACTCCTTATTTCTACAAGCGCGTGTTCGTATCTCATAACTTTGACACTACGTATTATAGTTTGTGCGTAGTGTTGTTGTGTTTATTAGGAGTACTCGCGTTTACTCCTGTTGACTGCTCTGCATGGCATATGTTTGTATTTTTCCGTCCGGCTTCTCGGAACTCCTTCTTTCTGTGAGCGCGTGTCCATATCAATGCTTGTGCGTAATTTTTACACTACGTAGTTTGTGCGTAGTGTTGTTGGTTTTTTTTTTTTCCTTCTTTGTTTTTTTTTTCTTTTTTGTTTTCTTTTCAAAATCGTTATAATATTTTTTTTTTTGATTAGATGTATAAGTAAATCAAAAATAAGTAAGATTAAAATAGGTAAATAATTCAAATTTATAACTAAATTTATATTAAAGTAAATAAGAAGTAATTCGAGTTCATGTAAAAGTAAACTTAGGTTAAAGTATAAGTAAGTTAGTTAAATGTGAAGTAAGTAATTCGAATTTATATATGTAACTAACTTGAATCAAAGTGACATGAGTTATTCAAATATCTATATAACTAAATTTATATTAAATGAGGAATAATTCGAATTTATATGTATATAAGTAAACTTAGATTAGAGCATAAGTAAGTTAATCAAATGTATGTATATGTAGCTAAGTTTATATTAAAGTAAAATAGGTAGTAATCCAAATTTGTATATGAGTAAATTTAGATTAAAGCATAAGAAAATTTAGATGAATGTAAAATAAGTAAGTAAAGTCGAATATATGAATATATATCTATTATAAGTTAGATTTAACGTGAAATAACTAAACCATTTCGTTGTTAGTTGGTTTTCTGGGCGTGTCTTCCTCGTGAAATGGTTTCAGCTCGCTTATGTGTGACGTACGTAATGACGTACCGCCTATTTTCTTGACTTGCACAATCACTGGGGAAAGAAATGAGTTTACGCAGAATGGACCGTCGTATTTAGATGCCAATTTTGCTGCGAAGTGGTCTGCAGCTTTGGAAAGGACATGTTTCTTTACCAGGACCTTTTCCCCTATTTGGGGTGACCACTGGCGTCGGCGGAGGTTATAATGCCGCGCTTGTTCCTGTGTTCCTTGGGCCAGTCTTGCTCTTACCAGCCTAAATATTTCTCGGAGTTCTTCTTCCTTCTCTCCTGGATTGCGTGGTATCTGTCCTGTGCCGGATGTTACTTCGTCAAACAGTGCGTTGGGCAAGCGGAGTTCCCTTCCTTGAACTAGAAATGCTGGACTGTACCCGGCAGGTTCTGCTTGGCAGGAGTTCAGGGCTAATGTTACCTCTGGTAGGTATTTGTCCCAATCACGGTGTTGGTCGTTTGCCAATTGTGCGATCATTGTTTTTAACGTTTTGTTTCGTCGTTCGGTCGGATTTTCTTGTGGTGTGTAGGGAGCCGTGAATTGCTGCTTTGTTCCTACTTCTTGTAGATAGTCTTTGAAAATTTTGCTTTTAAACTGCTTCCCATTGTCCGTGATCAATATTTTCGGAACTCCAAATCTAGCTAGGATTCTGTCCCGAAATCCCTTAAGCAAGTGTTCGCTGGTTGCGCTTCTTAGTGGTACTATTTCTGTCCATTTGGAAAATTTATCGAAGAAGACTAACAGGAATTTGTTTCCTCGTTTGGAGCGTGGTAAAGGTCCGATAAAATCTGCACACACGGTAGCCAAGGTTCTTCGGCGAGTTTTGTTAGCATGAATCCTGCTTGTTGTCGCTGGTCAACTTTATATTTCTGGCATAGCTTACAGCAGCGAACGTAGCGGCTGATCTCCCTGCCCATACCTGGCCAGTAGTAACGGTTCATGATGCGAGTAGTAGTCTTTCTTACCCCGAGGTGGCCGGCGCTGGGTTGATCGTGATTTTCTTCAAGAACTCTTTTACGAAGATGTTTGGCTACGCAGAGTTTCCAGGGTGTATTGTCGTCATCTCCTGCTGTCCTTTGGATGTGCCTGTAGAGTTGTCCTTCTTCTAGCCGGTAGTCGGGATATTTATCTGGCAGTCGTACTACCTCGCGAATTCTGTTCTCCAGCCAGGAACATTTAGGTGGCGGCGGGATTTCCTTGATAGTTCCCACTACTAGCTCTTCTGGCTGTCGAGAGAGTGCATCGGCCACCACATTTAATTTTCCCCTACGATATTTTATATCAAAGTTGTACTGCTGGAGTTCAAGGGCCCATCTAGCGATTCGTCCAGATGGACTATCGATGGAGTTGAGCCATTTTAAGGATAGATGGTCTGTCATTACGGTGAATCGGTACCCCTCTAAATAACATCGCATTTTCCGGATTCCCCAGATGATAGCCAAACACTCTTTTTCGGTTGCTGAATAATTACGTTCCGCCTGGTTTAAGTGTCGGCTAGCATAGGCAATTACCTTTTCTGCTCCATCGAATTCTTGCGTTAACACTGCTCCTAGGCCAACATCGCTGGCGTCGGTCTGTAGAGTGATTTGTTTTGAAAAATCTGGGCAACTTAGAATCGGTGCCTCGGTAAGCCTTGTTTTTAGCTTCTCGAAAGCTGACTGTTGTTCCGCTTGCCACTTCCAGTGCTTACCTTTTTTGAGAAGACTGGTTAAAGGGTGTACAAGGGTTGCGAATTCGGGCACGAAACGTCGATACCAAGATGCTATTCCTAGGTAGCGCCTTAACTCTCGCAGATTCTTGGGTGGCTCGAGAGCTTGTATAGCCGAAATCTTTGCAGGGTCTGTGTGGATACCATTTTCATTGACAACATGTCCCAGATATTTTGTTTCCTTTTGAAAGAAATCGCATTTTTCTACATTGAGCTTTAAATTCGCTGCTCTCAATCTCCGGAATACTTCTTGAAGGTGCTTGACATGTTCCTCCTCGGTAGCGCTGGTTACAATGATATCGTCTAAATATGCAAACGCGTGTGGTTCTAGCTCAGGCCCTATTACACGGTCCAATGCTCGTTGAAATGTTGCTGGCGCCGAGTGCAGTCCGAACGGCATTACTCGCCACTGAAACAGACCACGTCCCGGGACGGTGAACGCTGTGAATGGCTTGCTTGCCTCGTCCATTGGTATCTGCCAGTATCCATTTTTAAGATCCAGAGTACTAATATATTTGGCGTCTCGTAGACGATCTAAAATGTAATGGATTCTGGGCAGTGGGTATGCGTCCGGGGTAGACCGAGCGTTTAATTGTCTGTAGTCAACGCAAAGACGCCAGGTACCTGTCTTCTTTTTGACCAATACTATTGGGGCACTGAACGCGCTGTGCGATGGTTCAATGCAGCCCTTGCTTATTAGTTCGTCTACTTCGCGACTGATGATTTCTTGTTGTGCTGGATTCCGTGGAATATAGCGTTGTTTGATAGGGCGGTCATCGATCATATGGATGCAATGTTTCGTGATGGTTGTGGTACCCTGAAGATTTTCGAATGCCTTGAGCTCTTTTTGTAGGAATGATTGAATATTTGCTGGTGGTTCTGCGGTAGCTTCTTCCTCCGAAATCACTGTGCATGTGGCAGTTGGGGGTGTGCTGCTCTGGTTTGTGTCCGCCTTCAGCTCTATGGTGTGTCCGCCGCAGGACAGACTTGCGCCAGTCATCATCAGAAAATCGGTGCCTAGTAATATATCTTCTATTGCATCTGGTAAAACCAGTAAATCGATATTCGTTGCCACCGTTCCCACACGAATGTACAATTTGACGGAATGCGATATTACCTTTTTTGAGCCGTCGGCCATACGGATGTTTATTGGTTGGTCCAACTCCATTTCTTTTTCATCGGTTTTGTAAATGAAACGTTGGTTGACGAAGCTACGTGTTGCACCAGTATCAATCATTGCCTCCTGCATGCGTCCACTAATTTCGACGCTGGCCAAGAGGTGCCCTTTATGGAATCGTAATGTTCCTATTGTTGTTGTCGAGGTTCGGCCCTGAGTTCCGCCTGTCCTCGGTCCTGGCGGAGGCCGACTGCGTTTCCCTGAGCTGGTGTTTGTCGTTGCCGGCAGCAGTCAATTGTTCTGACGCCTCTTCTCCCGCAGGTCCAGCAGAATAATACCGGCGTGTTCCGGCAGGATTGCCTCCAATGGCCGTTTTGTCCGCATCGACGACACGCTGTTGCGAGATCTATCGTGGAGGGAGAATACTCTGTTATTTCCTGGTGGCGTTCCTCCCTTGCTCGGGGAACCCCAGAGCGCGTGTCCTGTTTGGCCTCGTTTATCGTTTCGAGGTCTTCTGCTAGCGACACTAGATCGTCTAGATCCGTGAAATCTCGTCGCTTAATATATAGCTGGTATTCCCGGCGTGAATTTCGGAATACTCGCTCCAATTTGTTTTGCTCCGAGAAGTTTGCGTGTCTCATTAAATCGCATAGTTCTAAAACGTAGTCCTTGAATTTTTCCTTGTCTTGCTGTGTCCTTGCCCGAATGCGATCCTCCAACTGCTCGAAGTAACGCGCCGTTTAAAGTCGTTCCAATTTTTCCACTCCCGTCGAGTGTTCCGCAACCATGTCAATGCCTTATCCCGAAGTAGTTCTGGCATCATGGCGGGGAGGCTGTCTATGGGTAATCTATAGACACTCGTCAGTTCCTCCACCCGCTCGATGAATGCCAACGGCTCTCGTCCACCGTCGTACTTGGTATTCCATTTTCTTACTTTGTCTATTATCATAGACTGGTCCATGTGTACTTCCTGTGACTTTGGAATCTTGTCTGGCGAGTTGGGAGCGTGGTGATCAGTAGTAGTTGCTGTTCGATAAACTGGTCCTGTTAACTGGTCTTGTGATGGCTCTGCCGGGGTTAAAGCTACTGGTGCCTGCTCTGCGCTAGTGGGTTCTAGGGATCGGTGTGGCGAGTTTGCACGTGCTGCTGAGTGTAATGTTTCGAGTTCCTGTAAACGCGCCGTGACTCCTTCATCCCTTTCGCAAGATCGAACGAAGTTCACAAATCTTCTTCGGAGGTCCTCTGTTGTTCCCGACTCGTCGAAACTGAACTCGTGGGCGTATTCTTGAAGCTCTTCTTTATGCAAAGTATAAATCCAGGATGTCTTCGACATTGCGGCTGACTTTATTTCTTAGCTCGAGTAGATTTACTGGAATAAAAGTGTGCAAGGTCCCTGTTCGGGCGCCACTGTAACGACCTTTCTTTATAGCTGGGATATCTCTCAGTCGCGTCCAAGGTTCGTCCAGTTATTTATTTATTGAACCGAATGCACACTTTTATTTTGTTGATTTATACTTTATTTTTGTCACTTCTGATTTGAGACAAATGTTGAATTTATTAATACTTAAAATACAATAATAAATGTTCTAAAAATTTGCTTAGGTTCCTGGTGCCTTGTATCCTTGTGTATCGTGGGCGTCGCCTGTGATGTCGCTGCTTCGATCTCGTTGTGGTGGGGTTGTCTACATCGGTCATGCGCGGCAGAAGATCTTATGATGACCGTGGAGTCGAAACCCACCCGGCAGAACAAGTCACTGGTTGCGTCGTCGAGCACGCTCGGCAGAATATCTTAGGATGGCCGTGGAGTCGAAACCCACCCGGCAGAACGCGTCACTGGTTGCGTCGTCGAGCACGCGCGGCAGAAGATCTTAGGATGGCCGTGGAGTCGAAACCCACCCGGCAGAACGAGTTTATGATGGCCGTGGAGTCGAAACCCACCCGGCAGAACGCGTCACTGGTTGCGTCGTCGAGCACGCGCGGCAGAAGATCTTAGGATGGCCGTGGAGTCGAAACCCACCCGGCAGAACGAGTTTATGATGGCCGTGGAGTCGAAACCCACCCGGCAGAACAAGTCACTGGTTGCGTCGTCGAGCACGCGCGGCAGAATATCTTAGGATGGCCGTGGAGTCGAAACCCACCCGGCAGAACAAGTCACTGGTTGCGTCGTCGAGCACTCGCGGCAGAAGATCTTAGGATGGCCGTGGAGTCGAAACCCACCCGGCAGAACGAGTTTATGATGGCCGTGGAGTCGAAACCCACCCGGCAGAACGAGTCACTGGTTGCGTCGTCGAGCACGCGCGGCAGAAGATCTTAGGATGGCCGTGGAGTCGAAACCCACCCGGCAGAACGAGTTTATGCTGGCCGTGGAGTCGAAACCCACCCGGCAGAACGCGTCACTGGTTGCGTCGTCGAGCACTCGCGGCAGAAGATCTTAGGATGGCCGTGGAGTCGAAACCCACCCGGCAGAACGCGTCACTGGTTGCGTCGTCGAGCACTCGCGGCAGAAGATCTTAGGATGGCCGTGGAGTCGAAACCCACCCGGCAGAACGAGTTTATGATGGCCGTGGAGTCGAAACCCACCCGGCAGAAAACACTTTACACTGTATTACCGCGGCTCTGCTGAAGTTGACGGTTGCCCTCGCTGTCGCTGTTGTCTTGCTGCTCGGTATTGCTAGGCAGAGGTTACTTACCAGTTTGATGCTCCCAGCTTCGTGGTCCGGACCTGAATGAATGTTCTGCGAGTGATGCTTTCTTTTATATATACCGCGTTCTCAGACTGTTTCTGATGTTCATGTGTTCGCCGCTGTGCGAACCCGTGTGATAGAAAGAGACAAATGCATGCTGTTACCGTGGTGCAATCGTGTGTTATGGCGAGTGTATTGTGTAAAATACCGTGAACTGGCCCTGTTATGAACCGTGTGTATGTACCGTGAACTGGCCTTGTTATGTAACATAATTTTATTCATTAAATTGTCGTTACAAAATATTGGTGGTCAAGTGCTGCTTCCTCAATATTTCGATCAATTAGTTTCTCTGTCGTAAGGAAGGATTAGTACAGTCGTCGTCAAAGTAGAACACCGTCCTTGTATACATATTGCTAATGGTAAGTTGCTTCCGAGGCAATATCTAGTTTTCCGCTCCTAGGATCGCGATCAAATATTGGTGGTCAAGTGCTGCTTCCCCAATATTTCGATCAATTAGTTTCTCTGTCGTAAGGAAGGATTAGTACAGTCGTCGTCAAAGTAGAACACCGCCCTTGTATACATATTGCTAATGGTAAGTTGCTTCCGAGGCAATATCTAGTTTTCCGCTCCTAGGATCGCGATCAAATATTGGTGGTCAAGTGCTGCTTCCCCGGTATTTCGATCAATTAGTTTCTTCTGTCGTGACACTTGGACAAGCACAGGTAGAATAGAGTACGTACAAACTGACCCGCACACTGAACATTCCCTGCACGCCACACCAAACGCGAATGTGTGAGTGGATCTAGTGATCCCCAACCTACTGTCGTTAGTTTAAGTGAATACCCAACTTTTAAACCTTAATAAAATAGTTGATTCAAACAAGAACTAGAGGGTTCTAATTCAAAAATATTCTGCAACGAACCCTGGATTGACTGAGAGTATCCCAGCCTGTTAGAGAACGAGAGAAAGTTCGTTACAAGCATAACCTGGTGTTTTCACATCTCCTACAGACCTGGTTTGCTCAAATGTTTGCACGATTTTTCCGATTGTACGCACATTTGGACGATTAAATTGACCGAAAAAATAACGAAGTGCACGATATGCATTTTGATTTGAACGCCCATTTTCATAATAAGCCTGAATAACTTTAACGCGTTGCTCGATTGTATATCTTTCCATGGTGCAAATTGAGTTAGTCTGAAATTGAGAAATGTCAAATGAAATGCAGAAAAAACTTGACGTTTAGGTGTGGTTCACATTCAACATCGGCCCTTAAAATTTAACCACCCTTTACATTAAAACGAAATACAATTTAAGAAACAATTAAATTTGGCTTATAACTCATTAATATACCTAATCCAACTCAGATTCACTGCACGCTTCGTTTACCGAGCATGTAAACATTCACTGTTGTAACACAAAATTTGTGTCACAGTGTTTTATCACATATTAATCTCACTCTTATTATTAAGCGACCCTTGGTTAATTCATTTTTTTTACCGCCTCATGACCAAGGGTCATTTCAACAAAGAAAACATAGATTTTAAGCATTTAGGTTACACTATCCCTAGTAATAATTCTTAATTCTTAGAAACTAGTTTTCAAAGAAAATACGATAGGGAGCAACCCTGACCCACCGAACACACACCGTAACAGCCCTGATAAAAATTTGAGTGACAAAATTGCTTTGGCACGATCATGCCACACACGAATATAATTCGTGCGGACTCTGCAGTCGCCGGTCCATATAAGGGACGGTAATTGCAAAACACGGCGAGTCAAAAAGCGTTGGTACTAAGTAAGTGGGTGCATAAAAAAAAGAACCAAAAAACAAAAAAAAAATACCTACTCAGCCGAACTTTTGGCTTCTTTTGGCACTTGTGTCAATCTTTTCTTTTCCTATTTTCTTTTCTTTATCTTCTCCCCCCCCCCCCCCCTTTCCTCCCGACTACGGTCATCAGGCTTCGGCTTTCCCGACTACGGTCATCAGGCTTCGGCTTTCCCGACTACGGTCATCAGGCTTCGGCTTTCCCGTCTACGGTCATCAGGCTTCGGCTTTCCCGACTACGGTCATCAGGCTTCGGCTTTCCCGACTACGGTCATCAGGCTTCGGCTTTCCCGACTACGATCATCAGGCTTCGGCTTTCCCGACTACGGTCATCAGGGTTCGGCTTTCCCGACTACGGTCACCAGGCTCCGGCTTTCCCGACTACGGTCATCAGGCTTCGGCTTTCCCGACTACGGTCATCAGGCTTCGGCTTTCCCGACTACGGTCATCAGGCTTCGGCTTTCCCGACTACGGTCATCAGGCTTCGGCTTTCCCGACTACGGTCATCAGGCTTCGGATTTCCCGACTACAGTCATCAGGCTTCGGCTTTCCCGACTACGGTCACCAGGCTCCGGCTTTCCCACGACACCGGTCGAACCAACCACTGGTGGTTTACTTGCAGAATTGTAAGCAGGTAAGCCCTTAGTGGCTGCGCGCATACCGAACACTCGGTACCCGAATCGCAGCGAATTGGTCGCACTCCTGTAAGCTACCAACTCCCTGCCTTCGGCCATACCAGTGGATACCATTGCAAGTCAACCGCGACTTGAACCGAATACACAACCCGTAACGTAGCCTACGTTAGTCATTAGGCAACCGAGACGCAGTGACGTCATTTCGCGAACAGTAGCGTAACTCAGCCACCGCGGCTTTAAACCGATTATGCAAACCGTAGCGTAGCCCACGTCATTAGGCAACCGAGACGCAGTGACGTCATTCCGCGAACAGTAGCGTAACTCAGCCACCGCGGCTTTTGACCGATTACGCAAACCGTAGCGTAACTCAACCCAAACCGAATAGGCAACCCGTAGCGTAACACCAGCAGTTTCGCTAGTAAAACTTGTACACTAGCGACGCTGCTGCGCGATCATTGTAGGAAATATTATTGTAAAGTATTTGTAAGTAAATAAATAATAAACGATTTTCCGTCCGAGCCAAATCCTTCGTGATTGGTGAATTTTGCTGGCGCTACTACGCCAGCAGTGAGTAATTCGGCAGTAAAATCAACTGAGGGTTACGAGACCCCTTGGTGAACCCTGGGACCGATGAGTTTTATCCCAGCCGACGAACAAAACTCGTTACAAATGGCGCCCGAACAGGGACTTCCAGAAAATGGAAGTACCACAACAACCGAAGAATTATTACCCGACAATACCACTTGGATCTACGCACTGAAGAAGGAGGAGTTAGAAGCCGAACTCAAAAAGCATGGTGTGCCGACAGAAGGAACCGTAGCAGAAATGAGACAACGAATGAGTGCCTTGATTAAAGCAACCCGAACGCGAAGATCAACCGAACAACTCGACAAGTGCGGCGACTCCCTCGCACCACCCAAAAGCACGAGCACACGAAGTCCGAGTCCACGGCCAGACAATCACCATCATGCAGCCAGCACGTCAGCAGCAGCCGCAGCAGCGACAGCAACGGCAAAAGGTGCCGGGTCATTACAAATCAAAACCACTAGCACACGAAGTCCGAGTCCACGGCCAGACAATCACCATCATGCAGCCAGCACGTCAGCAGCAGCCGCAGCAGCGACAGCAACGGCAAGAGGGGCCGTTCCGCGACAAATTAATCCCCCATATGACATCGATGTGATGAACACCGTACGAAAATGGGGCCTTAATTACAATGGCACGCGGCCACTGCACTAATTCCTCAAGAACATCGAAGAACTGGCCGACTGTTACCGGATCCCATACGATCACCTGCTCCTCCCATTAAATGAGTTGCTGAAAGACCGAGCACGCGAATGGTGGCGATACAAACGCAATGACGTCAGAACATGGAGCGATTTCCGTACTGCCGCCGAAAATTTCTTCCAACCACCGCGACATCTCAACCGATTAGAAGAAGAAATTATCCGGAGACGGCAAAAGATCCCCCGTGAAAAGGCAAAAGATTACATTATGAGCTTGCTGGCTCTAGTAAGACAGCACCCCCGAATGATGGCCCAAGATCAACTCGAACGAGCCTATGACGGTTTGCGACCAGAGTACCGCCTCTATATTCGACGGAATGACTTCACCGATATGGACACACTACTCGCACTCACCGACGATTACGAACTTATCAAATCAGAAGAAAGTCGTTTCAACCGCCATAGCAATAACTGCATCACCAACCAGCCGTACAATCGAAAAACACATTGCTGGGCGTGCGGTCAAGCTGGACACATTAGAAGCCGTTGTACTCAACCAAAGCAATTATTCTGCTCCTACTGCCAAGCGAAGGGTGTCTGTACAATCAACTGTCCTTGTCATCAGGAGGAAGCTCCACCGACGGAAGGCCGATACCATATAGAAATTAAATGCAATCAACTCACCATACAGGCACTAGTGGACACCGGCGCCACACTCTCTTTCATCGGCCCTACGATACGCCGGCACCTGAGCCAATCAACCGCCACGAAACCACAACAACTAATAACCCTCGCAAATGGACGCACTCTTCGAATCAAAGAGTCGTTCCAAGTACGCATATCACTACAAGGCGCAGTATACACTCACCAAGTATACTTCTTGCCCGGCTTAACCGAACAATTCATCATGGGCACGGACTTGCTAAATAAAATAGGGTGTAAGTTGATGGTAGGAGGACGAGAGATACCACTAGGCAGTAGCGAGCCTGAACAATCACCAAGACCCGCCACGGCATACACCGTCACCAACATACAACAGCTCATAGCCACCGAAGAAAAACTGATGGAACAAATAACAACTCCGTGCAACATGGGAACACACAAAATCACGCTCACCACCGACACCCCATTTAAACAACGATATTATCCACGCAACCCCGCCATGCAGCAAATTATCAATCAAGAAATTGATAAACTTTTAAACGAAGATAAAATCGAAAAATCGCAAAGTCCGTTTAGCTCTCCAATCGTACTTGTAAAGAAAAAACAAGGCACCTGGCGGCTCTGTGTAGATTACCGCCAGCTGAATAAAGTTAGCATCCGAGATGCATACCCGCTGCCTCATATTCAAGGCATACTCGACAAGTTACGAGAAGCGAAGTTCATTAGTACTATTGATCTAAAAAACGGATATTGGCAAGTCGAAAGGTCACGAAGTTACACGGCATTCACCGTACCCACCCGCGGGTTATTTCAATGGAATATGAAAATCAATTTCGAAAAATCGCAGTTCTGCAAAGACCGATTAGTATACTTGGGGCATGTCGTTACCCCAGAAGGCATATACACCGACCCCGACAAAATTAACGCAATCCTAAACTTAACCGCACCAAAGAACGTCAAAGAGCTACGAAGGATATTAGGCATCGCCTCATGGTACCGTCGATTTGTGAAATCTTTCTCCACCACGGTGGCCGCCATGAACATGCTCCTGAAGAAAAATCAACGATGGGTTTGGGGCCCACAACAAGAAGAGGCTTTCACAAATTTAAAAATAGCACTAACCACCGCCCCTGTCCTGTGCTGCCCAAACTTTGATCTACCTTTCACCCTACAGACCGATGCCAGTGACACTGGACTGGGTGCCGTATTATCACAAAAATACGAAGGAGACGAAAAGATAATAGCCTACGCCAGCCGTACTTTGACGGAATTAGAAAGGAAATATTCCGCAACGGAAAAAGAATGTCTGGCGATTCTGTGGAGCATACGTAAAATGCGACCATACCTAGAAGGGTATACTTTCACCGTCATTACCGACCATCATTCATTACGCTGGCTCCATACGCTACAGAATCCGTCCGGCCGCCTCGCTCGCTGGGCATTAGAGTTGCAGCAATACAACTTCAGTGTGGAATACCGAAAAGGCTCACAGAATGCGGTAGCCGATGCATTATCACGCGACACACAACCCCTACTCGAGACCAACTATTGTCTCTCCACCACCGACTGGTACACAAAAACAAAGACAGGAGTAAAGAATAAGTCCATAAGAGCGGCTCACAAGTTTCGAATAGTAGAGGACAGACTATACAAGCAAATCGTTACAAAACAGCACGCGGACCCCCGACCGGTAAAATGAACACGCTAGTTGCGAACCGACCCTGGCAAATAGTTTGCTCTGATTTTATGGGACCATTCCCCCGCTCACGAAAAGGTAACACAGCGCTCCTGGTCTTTACCGACAAATTTACAAAATGGGTAGAAGTGATTCCGGTACCGAAAGCTACCACCGCGGCAGTCATCCGACACCTGCGCGAGAGAGTGATCTTCAGATTTGGATGCCCGGAAATCCTAGTCTCCGACAATGGCGTGCAATATACCAGTAAGCTCATGAAGGAATTAACCGCACAATATGGCATCACACACCGGTTCACTGCCACGTACACACCACACGAAAATCCTACTGAACGAGTAAATCGGATTCTCAAAACGATGATGGCAATCTACACCCGGGAAGACCACCGAAACTGAGATTCCAAGTTACCGGAAATCGCATTCGCTATCAATACCGCCTACCACGACTCCACGGAACTGTCACCAGCCGAACTAAACCTCGGACGCAACCCAGCCGCTCCAAAAATCCTAGCGCACAACGAACTCGACGTCCAAAGGCCACCCGTCAACTTCGAAAATCTATACAACAAAGCACTCCAAGCCACCGCACGACAAAAGAAATATTACGACTCACGACGACGTTACTGGAAACCGGCAGTAAACAGTTTAGTATTTCGCAAAACACACGTATTATCCTCAGCGGCAAAACAATTCACAGAGAAACTGGCGCCAAAATACGAAGGTCCTTTCCGCATCCTCCGATACCCCTCTCCCAGTCTGGTCCAACTTGGTGACCCTGACGATCCCACCAAAACATTCATCGTCCATCTTCAAAATTTAAAAAAATATACGACGCTGCCAAATAATAACGCAACCTCCTCTTCTTCTCTCACTCTACAAGCAGACAATGCAGCGGAAGGCCACCCAACCCAGACGCCCCGGCTTCGTCCGAACGGACGAGATCATCCCCGTGCGCAGGCATCAACCACCCCCGGAAGCCAGGCCCAAAACAAAACCAAAGTCAGGACCCCTCATGGTGGCTTCCCGGCGGCTGCACCATCAAGTGGCACAGCGGTGGCGCATGCTAGGACAAGCCGCCATCGCCGAAAACCAACAACAAAACCAACCCACAAGCAGCACACATAAACCAGGAAAACAACAGGCAAAAACAACCAACAACAAAAATCAACCACAAAAACTCACCCAAAAACAACCAACAGCAAAACCTAACAACAAGAAAACCAAAACCAACCAACAACAAAAACAAGCATCAACTTCATCCCCCAACCCCCACACCCGAACCATCCAGGAGCGACTCAACGAGATCACCATCCCACCACAGATCAACCTAACACAGCGGCGATGGCTGATTTACCGACCCTGGGGAACGGTGCATGTCACCGTTGAAGATGGCCCATCTTACCTTGGGACCGCATTCAAGGCTCGTTGCCACAAATGAGAACCGCACCCCCATAGCGCCCCACCACTGAGCTTAATAAAATAAAAAAAAAAAAAAAAAAAAAAAAAAAATGATGAATGAATTATTATTAGGTTATCGATTATTATGACAAATGAATTATTATTATGTTACGAGTTATGAATTATGAATTATTTTAGTAGTATGAATTATTATTTTGTTAAGAGAAATAAATAAATTTTAAAAAAAAAAAAAAAAAAAAAAAACAAGGTTTTGCAGCATGAAGCCGAGCTGAACCATCGCAAGATGGTCAGTAAATATTTTGCCCCCGAGCAAAAGTGCACAAGTCGCTTCCAACATAAAAAAAAAAAAACTTTTGTTCCCAAAGAAGGGATGAAACTGTAACACAAAATTTGTGTCACAGTGTTTTATCACATATTAATCTCACTCTTATTATTAAGCGACCCTTGGTTAATTCATTTTTTTTACCGCCTCATGACCAAGGGTCAACAAAGAAAACATATATTTTAAGCATTTAGGTTACACTATCCCTAGTAATAATTCTTAATTCTTAGAAACTAGTTTTCAAAGAAAATACGATAGGGAGCAACCCTGACCCACCGAACACACACCGTAACAGCCCTGATAAAAATTTGAGTGACAAAATTGCTTTGGCACGATCATGCCACACACGAATATAATTCGTGCGGACTTTGCAGTCGCCGGTCCATATAAGGGACGGTAATTGCAAAACACGGCGAGTCAAAAAGCGTTGGTACTAAGTAAGTGGGTGCATAAAAAAAAAGAACCAAAAAACAACAAAAAAATACCTACTCAGCCGAACTTTTGGCTTCTTTTGGCACTTGTGGCAATCTTTTCTTTTCCTATTTTCTTTTCTTTATCTTCTCCCCCCCCCCTTTCCACCCGACTACGGTCATCAGGCTTCGGCTTTCCCGACTACGGTCATCAGGCTTCGGCTTTCCCGACTACGGTCATCAGGCTTCGGCTTTCCCGACTACGATCATCAGGCTTCGGCTTTCCCGACTACGGTCATCAGGGTTCGGCTTTCCCGACTACGGTCATCAGGCTTCGGCTTTCCCGACTACGGTCACCAGGCTCCGGCTTTCCCACGGCACCGGCCGAACCAACCACTGGTGGTTTACTTGCAGAATTGTAAGCAGGTAAGCCCTTAGTGGCTGCGCGCATACCGAACACTCGGTACCCGAATCGCAGCGAATTGGTCGCACTCCTGTAAGCTACCAACTCCCTGCCTTCGGCCATACCAGTGGATACCATTGCAAGTCAACCGCGACTTGAACCGAATACACAACCCGTAACGTAGCCTACGTTAGTCATTAGGCAACCGAGACGCAGTGACGTCATTTCGCGAACAGTAGCGTAACTCTGCCACCGCGGCTTTAAACCGATTATGCAAACCGTAGCGTAGCCCACGTCATTAGGCAACCGAGGCGCAGTGACGTCATTTCGCGAACAGTAGCGTAACTCAGCCACCGCGGCTTTAAACCGATTATGCAAACCGTAGCGTAGCCCACGTCATTAGGCAACCGAGACGCAGTGACGTCATTCCGCGAACAGTAGCGTAACTCAGCCACCGCGGCTTTTGACCGATTACGCAAACCGTAGCGTAACTCAACCCAAACCGAATACGCAACCCGTAGCGTAACACCAGCAGTTTCGCTAGTAAAACTTGTACACTAGCGACGCTGCTGCGCGATCATTGTAGGAAATATTATTGTAAAGTATTTGTAAGTAAATAAATAATAAACGATTTTCCGTCCGAGCCAAATCCTTCGTGATTGGTGAATTTTGCTGGCGCTACTACGCCAGCAGTGAGTAATTCGGCAGTAAAATCAACTGAGGGTTACGAGACCCCTTGGTGAACCCTGGGACCGATGAGTTTTATCCCAGCCGACGAACAAAACTCGTTACACTGTATATATGTTTACAAGTACGTACGCTTGTGTTACTTTTGCCCGTTTGCGACTTAAGCTAGCTACTTCATTGTTTCGAGCGGAAACGAAGCGCCAGATTTTTGTGTCTTCGTTGAGGTAATTGAAAACCTCAAAATAACTGAACGAATTGGTTCTATTTTGTAGCGGCAAACAAAACTGCAACGTTTGCAATCTCGAATTTGAACAATTAAATAAGTAAGCCCTAGTCCATATAGGTGGGACAACTATAGGCGAGCTAGAAATGCGACTAATTTGATAACCAGGCAATCTAAATCGAAGTACTTTAGTGAAAAATTTAAGAGTTCCTTGCCTTCCAGGACTCTTTGGAGGAACCTAAAAAAGTTTGGCATTTGTGCGAAAGAATCCTCTACATGTGCGCTTGATCCTAATGAACTTAATAACTACTTTAGCACTAATATTATTTCAAACCATAGCACACACTCGATTTCTGCCTCTGACCATTATACGCAGAATACATTTGATTTTGCTGCAGTCAGTGAAGCCGATGTTGCAATTTTCCTAATGAAGATAAAATCAAATGCTGTCGGTGAAGATGGTATTTACATTAAATTTCTAAAAATTATTGCTTCTTTCATAGTGAGCCAGCTAGCTCATATTTTAACCAGTGTTTTAACCACTGCTGTACATCCTCGACCTTTCCATCAGTATGGATAGTTGTCCCTATTGCCAAATGAGCCAAATGATTTTAGACCTATTAGCATCCTGTCCTCCTTATCAAAGGTTCTTGAGTCTCTCATGGCCAATCAAATCAATGAATATGTTCAAGATAATAACCTATTGGCATCTGCTCAGTCTGGTTTCCGCTCTAGCCACAGCTGCTCTACTGCCACTCTCAAATATTAGATGACATGCGACCAGCTTACGATAGTGGTTTATTGACGTTATTATCTTTGCTCGACTTTTCCAAAGCCTTCGACACTGTATCGTAAGTCACTCTCTTCTGTGTATGAAGTTAAAGCATTTGTTTGGCTGTACGTTTCATGAACAATTACCTAACCGGACGCCTACAAAGAGTTAGTGGGTGTGCCTTCTCGGCTTATGCGTCAGTGCATAGTGGTGTCCCTCAAGGCTCAGTTCTTGGACCATTACTATTCTCTCTCTTTCTCAATGATATTTTCTCCGTCTGTAAACATTCTGCACTTCACGCTTATGCTGATGACGTACAGCTATACCATCAAGTAGCACTAATCTCATGGAAAACCTTGCCTGCAAATTAAATGAGGACCTGTCAAGAATTAGTAACTGGGCCATTTGCAACGGTCTTCAACTTAACGTCTCTAAGTCATAAGTGTTGCCGGTCTTCAAATACAGGATAATATTTGATGACATACCTGACCTTGTAATAGGTGATAATTGTAGGGATAAATTGTAGGCTGTGCTGTTTTGTATCTCCTTACGGGTGGTCTTCTACTATCTCTCTTTGACTTCAATTAAACTGCACTTAGTTTCGATCTGTTACGTCTTTATTATTGACTTTTATGATTGTTTCAATTATTTACACTTTACACTGCTTATTATTTTCTATGCTTATCTATCTGCTTACCTTAAGACTTATCTTAACTTTTACGTTAACACTAATTTTTATTTATACTTGTTATTAATTATGTACACTTATTGTTTATTACAAAACTAACGCGCGACTTTATACGCGACGATAAACGACTTCTTCGTTTGGATATTTTTACAAGACTCTCGTTGGAATCTTTTCTATTTTCCACCTTGGCTCGGTTGACACACCCGTCGACCGAAGCAAAGTAGGTCGGTATGCCGTGTTTCGCAATTTCCATTATTTCGCAATATTGAAATTGTAATATTCGCAGAATCAATACGCGGAAGAAAATCATTCCCAATTTAATTCTTGCGCGTGTGGGTTCCGATCGTTTGTTTTTCAACCCAAGCAATTTTATGGTTTGGAAGCTTGCTACTGGATTTGGAAGTTCGCTACTAAATGCTAGCTTCCACAATCCATTCCATGCGAAGTGTTCTGGTTGCTACCTTGGCTTGGGAAGTTAATTAAACCAAAGCTTGACTAAACCAAATTAAACCAAAGCTTCGGGCTTACCAAGCAAAGTGCTGTGGTTGCATTAATGGGAACTTGGACTCACTCGCGGAGTGGTATTATAAAAACAATAATACTGGCCTTGAAAGTTCTCATCTCCCGGAACTGGAAATTGTGATCGCGACATACAACATCCCTCCACCCTCGGGGAAGAACAATTTAGTATCGTCCAAAACGATATTAAATTTTTACGATATCAAACATTTATGGTTTGTTGAATTGTGGGTGGGTTGATTTTGCTTATCGTCTACTTATGCATGTTTGTGTTTTTCTTTTTCTCTCTTTTTATGAATATCGTATGTGTTATGTATGTTATAATTAGTTGTTAGTAATAACTACAATAATTACAAAAATTGTTCATCATAATTACAATAAAGCTAATTACAATAATAATGCAATAATACAAGCGGTAACTGCATTTCTTCGGTGTCATCTGTGTGTAGGTTGAATTGATTTTGATGTTGATCTTGACGTTGATATTCTTGTTGTTGTTGATGATGGTTTGGCTGTTAATGTACACCCCGTTCTTCCGATGTTTTTTTTTCGACGTGCGGTTGCAATGTTGCTACGGGGTAGCTGACGTGGTAGGTGCTATGCTTGATGATCAGATGCAGATGTTCGTTGTCGGTAGTATCGTTGTCCCGCAATTGGGATCAATTGTTTTTCGCTTCACGGTAGTTGATGGTTGAGATGTTGCCAAGATCATAATTTGTAACATCTTGCTAAACATCTTCAACATTTTTCTTGTCGATAGTGGTGATGCGTTTTAAATCGTTATCTCTTGAGGTAATGTTGTAGAGTGTGATTTGTGCCACGGGACCGTATGTACCGTAAATTTAACTGGCGAACTGTGAATGACTGGTGTAAATTTAACTGTGACTGCATTAGTAGTTGTCTAACGTAACTTTCGCTTGAAGTTAAGCTGCTAGGCTGCCATCATGATTTATGAGGATTTCGCTTTTGCGCAGGCACTGGGTTGTAATTAGCTGCTGCAGATGGGTTAGGTCTCTAGTTTGTTGCATGTCTCATTGCGGTGGTTTTGGTCTCCACGTGACCCCAAGGTACTGTGTATTTGTCACCACTATCACTCGATAATCTTGATGCTCAACTGTTTGCTGTTGTCGGATCTCTTTGAAGGTATTTTCGTGTTTTTGTCGAATGTGGTCGTATTGTTGCATTGATATGTTTGATTGTTGCAACTATCCCATCTTTTCGTTGCGATGTTTGTTGTCGCTACGCTGATCAGCTGTTCCAGCTACCCTTCCCCCTTCGAGTTGGCTGGGCGCTTCTTGTCCCCCTGTTGTCATGTGTTGTTAGGATATGAGTGCGTCTTCTGTTGCTCTCTTGGGTGTACATCGGCCTTCAGGTCAGCTTCTCTGCATGCTGTCTTCTTTGTTATCACACTTAACTTAACTTATTATCAATTTTATATATTTAAGTTTTCTCTTACAATATATTTTTTATTCTATTTATAATTTGTTTTCAGTTAGAAAGAATTGAAATCATATTCGTATATAACTTTAAGTTAGAATCATTAATTAATTAGCAATATTTTATTTAATTCAAAACAAGTCTTAATTCTTACAATAAATATCTACTTTATTCTAGTTGAATATAAAGTATTTAAAAAGTTCGTACAAATTTTCTTATTTCTTTTCTTTTCTTATGCCCTTTTTCATTACTAGATTTATTCTTAGTTTTTATTAATAGTTTCTTAGTTCTATGTATAAGAATGACATATAGTGTAGTAACATGTGTTTTAACATGTAACATGTGTTTAAAAAAAAATATTTTTCCCCTCTCTTATTTCTTTAATATCTTTTTTTTTCGCCCATTTTAAAGTTGTTCACCTTTGGTGTTTTTATTTTTCTTTTCTCTTTTTTTTCATTAGCTGTTTTAAAACTGACACTGCATTCTGCTCGTTTTCAGTTGCTCTGCTTTGTTGCAGTGCTTGCGTTAATCGCTCAATTCTTAGCTTTTGCTTTGTTTGTTATTAACGCGGTGTCGTTACTATTTTACATGGAATATTTATGTACCACATTTTATATGATATGTTTATATATTTGTAAGATATTAGTTGTTTATATATTTGAAGAATATTTATAAGAAACAAAGATCATCCTTATTTTAGATTTATTTATATTACATTTTCTATTGCAACGATTGCAACTAGATGTTTTATGATGTGTAAATTATGGTTATGCATAAACTAACTCTTTATGCATAGATTTCATGTGCATTTATTCCTATAATAAATGCAAATGCATTAGTCATGGCCCTGCTACTACTTTATATGGCCCTATCCATATGGGAGAAAACTTATTTTTCCTAGTTTGATTTTTAATTAATAGACTATCTCCTACCTTAAATTCTACTAAGTTTAGTTTATTATCGTACTGCCGTTTAGCTACCTGTTTTGCTAAATCTTGATTCTTTCTCACGATTTCGTGAGCCCTTTGTATTTGGAATTTTAAAACTTTATTCGGATCTTCGGCATTATATACCGGACTACACTTTCTTTTTAAGTTAGTCGGCATTTCTGTATCGAATCCAAATAAAGTACGGAATGGCGTTTGCTTCGTAATGTGGGGTGTGTGGTTATGAACATGCATAGCTGCAGTTAACCATTGATCCCAATTCGACCCGTCTTCTTTAGCAAAACTGCGCAAATATTCCGCTAATGGTCTGTGGCTTCTCTTTAATGAGCCATTAGCCTGTGGATGGTATGGGGTTATATGTAATTTTTTAATACCCAATAGTTTACAAGTATCCAAGAACAATTTCGAAATAAAATTAGTTCCGTTATATAACTAGAATTCGCGGAATTCCGTAGCGCGTGATCACTTCGTCATAAAAGGCCCTGGCGACAGTATTTGCTTCCGCGTCTGGGATAGCTGAACATGCCATAAATTTCGAAAAATCATCTTGCAATGTTAAAATATATTTGTTACCGAATACAGTTTCTGGTAGAATACCTACTATATCCATGTAAACTTTGTCGAATGGCCTCATTGGTGTATCTGTTAGCACCATGGGCATTTTCGTCAATTTTGAGCTTTTATTAGCTTGGCACTTCGGACAGTTTTTGATGAATTCTTTTACTTGTCTTTGCATTCCTGGCCACCTAAATTGTTTCCGGATTCTTAAATACGTTTTCACTGCACCCTGATGTCCTCTCAGTGGTGAATTGTGAAAGTCTTTAATCACTGTTTCTATTTGTTTCGGGTCGGACAGCAATGTTGCTGTGTTATTTGTTCCGTTTCCCGGTTCCTCATCATCCTTGTCGACTTCAACGGTTGTTCCTTGTTGTTGGCCTTGGTTCGCTGTTTTTGTTTTTGACCGTGTTTGTACGGCTCCTATTGTTTTGCGGTTTTCCTGAGGAATTCTGCTCAGTGCATCTGCATTCAAGTTTTTCTTGCCTGGCTTATATAAAATTTCAAAATAGTATTCTGACAACTTGTGTCTAAACCTTGCCAGTCTTGAAGTTTGGTCCCTATTGGCTATTCCCTTTACTGGCTGATGGTCAGTAAAAATTTTTGTCTCCCTAAGAGATATGCTCTGAAGTTTTTTGTTGCCCAAATTATCGCTAAGAATTCCTTCTCTATTGTTGAATATCACTTTTCTGTGTCGCTCAGCGCTCGGCTAGCAAACGCTATTGGTCTATCTTCGCCTACTTCTCCTTGAGAAAGTACTGCGCCCAACGCTTCGTTACTTGCGTCGGTAGTTAACAGAAACTCTTTTGAGAAATCTGGATATGCCAACACTGGCGGTGACATGACTGCTTATTTTAACAGTTCAAATGCTTGCGGACAGCCTTCTGTGCAGATAAATTTTGCGTCTTCCGTAGTAACTTGTTGATTGATAGCGCTATCTTAGCTGTGTTCAATAAATTTCCTGTAGTAATTTATTAGTCCAAGAAATGCTTGTACCTCTTTGCTGTTTCTCGGTACTCCTATGTTCTTTACACATTCTACCTTGTAGGGGTATGGTAAAGCACCATTTTCCGAGCATTTGTGTCCTAAATAAACTATTTCCTTTCTCAAAAATTTGCATTTCTCTGTATTTAGTTTCAAATTATGTTCACGTAATTTCTGTAATACTGAACATAACCTTTGCTCGTGTTGTTTCAGATTTCTACCATATATAACATATAATGTCATCTAACTAAACAAAACATTTTATCCCTTGTAGACCTGTTAGGATATGATTCATTATCCTTTGGAATGTTGTTGGGGCACCTGTTAGCCCAAATGGCATTTGATTGAATTTGAAATGCCGTAGTCCACTTACATTAGGATCGAAGAATGAAAGACCGACTGCTTCTTCCGACAAATACCACAAATGATTGCTTATTTTTTGTAGCAAAGCAAGAGCAAGGATCCTATATCCCTTTCAGGATAAGCTATAATATTTTTAATTAAATTTAGGTCTTGATTTGGTGCTTCAATTGCTTTAGTGCATCCAAACCAGGCTTTTACATAAATACGAACTATAAACAGACAGACACTACGTATACCGTTTAGCTCTTGTTTGGTCATATTGAATTCATTACGAAACAAATACATTTTAAGTGCATAAATAGATTTTGACATCCATCGAGCATGAGAAGTTGCACCAGGTATACGAAAGGTGTTAAAATTCGGCACCGTACCACCAAGAAAACTGACAACTAATTGTAATAATTCTTTGTAGTCGCGTCTGCTATGAGCTTGTTTTAAGTTATCTAGACAGTAATTTAAAATTTTTCCACGTTCTTCAGCTGTCAATACTGTAATAATGTGTTCATCTTCTAAACAACTCTTATAATTTAATTTGTCAATATTATTCCAGTATTTGCTAAAGCGATTAAAAATTAGCACTTCTGGACCGGCTGTAGTAGCCACTCTAATTTCAAACACTAACGATCAACAACTCGTAAATATGGTGTCTGCAGGGAAAATATAATAAATCGCGACCTAGTTTTCCTTCAAGCAGAGCAGCAGCACCGTTTTGTGCTCCTGTATTATGAGCAGTTGTGTCGAAGCAGATAATTTCAACTCGATCAAGCATTTCATATTCTTTTATTGAATTAAACACGGCATCTGATATTTCTTTTCCACTCGAAGATTTTAACTTTGGAATGCCAAGTAGTTTATCGATACCTTGAGATGAGACTATGATTGGCAAGCGATCAACTTTTTCCCTGCCACTAATTTAGGGGGCACGGCTAAAAATTGTCCAATCAAGCTCAAATTTTTTTTGTGTAGTTTTAGGATCAAATAAAATGGTTTTAGCGCTTGCCGTCATACGAATTCGAAAAAAAAGAAATAAGGACCGGTCTAATTACCACATTATTAAATTTTGTACGAAGTTTTAATGGTACTATCGCAATTGTTCTAGCATCAACTGGTATATAATGTTGTTTATTTTCCTCTTCTATCTGCTCGACAGTTTTTATCGGTAATTCTAAAATAACCTCTTTCCTTTCATTGAAGAGTGTTAAACTCTTTTCCATTGTATTTATAATGGAGTTGTTCCACAAATTATCTCTTCCTAATATGCCGTCTGCCGGTACTCCTTGTTTAAGTGACACCACGTGTAGCGTTAAACGTAAGGACTGTACCTCATTATGACATATAGTAGTCGATCCTTCTGTGGTCACACAACCTCCAAATGCTCCGCTTAAGTCTTTCCTATTCGACTTGTCTAATATTGTGCTATCTTTTATCGCACACCTCTTTATCAGGCTTGTATCAGCTCCTGTATCTACCAGTAAAATGAGTTTTCCATTTATAGCCTCTTCGCAAGGTAATTCGATGAACACGTCATTTAGCTGGGTTTGAGTGCAGTTAGATACGCCTGTTTCTACATTTCTATTTTTAATTGCTAACTTATTCATTGAGCACGGTATCTGTATATTTAAATTTTGGTTTTTATCTTTCAACTTAATTGGCATCTTCAAATCAATTGTTTCTGCAAACGTATGATTTCTCTCTGTTACGTTGTTTTTCTTATTATTATCAGTCCCTTTTAACCTGGTATTAATTTTTAATTCTCTTGAAGGTGGTAACGTTTCAACAATCGCTTCCGATGCCGGACTTACGGTTACCACTTTATTTCTTAAAGTTGGTAACGTATTCACAATCGGTTCGGATGTATGAATTAATGTTACTCCTTCATTTGGCCTTAAGTTACTAATATTCTTGGGTTTCCAGATTATTTGCCTGTTCTGGGCCCTTGACAGTTTTCCGGACGATTACTTTGCAACGGTTTCCAATTTCTTTTTGCCTCGCAATTTTTTATCATATGTCCTTGTCTATTACACCAATGACATAACGTTTCGTTTGCTCTGCTCGGCTGATTCCTCTGTAACCCGTTAAGTGTATTTGGTTTAGGGTTTATTGACCCTTTCTGACACCCGTGTATGAATTTATACACTTTGTCGCGTAAGTCTGGCGAATGTGTTCCAGAAAAGAGTGGTACAAGCCTATTTGTATTTTTAGCTATCTCTCCAATACCCATTCTGGTTTGATCTTTTGTTGTCTTACAGCCTTATAATGTAAATAGTTTCAAGGCGTAAACGAAAACACAAACGAAAACGAAAACGAAACGAAGCCCAATGCGTATAATATAAGGTTTTCGCCGCGTTATTTTCGTTTTCGCCCGCCATTACGTAAATTTACAGACTGCCGTTCTTTGCAGATAGAAAATGTTGCCATGTGTACAATATTTGAAGAAATTTTCTAAGTAATTTTTAGAAACGCAAAGATTTCGGATAGAATTCAGTGCAAATGCGTGTAGGCAACACTATACATAAAACAAATTAGACATAAACCCTTGATAATAGCGTTTGCGGTTGTTGTGAAATTTATTTGTGAATATTGGTGGAATATTTGAAGATTTTCATTGTGATTTTTAAATGGCACTTGCAGTACCAATTTTCTTAGGCCGTTTAGGTGCACAGCGGCGCAATGAGGAACAAAAAAATATGAACATCCTAAGGAAAAAATTGAGGGATAACTCGAATATTTTTGAGATGCCGGAGCAGATGTAAGTTGTAGTATTAGTTATTAATTATTTATTGCTACATTATTTTATGTGTTATAACTCCAAAAGTAACATTTGGTTAGAAAATCTTCATACAATATTTGAATGTTTTACCATCACCAGGTTTTTGTCCAACTACCGTATGGACAAACACTGCTTCATGGAACTGTTGGAGGATGTAGCTCCTCATATGAAGGTACCTGAGAGATCCACTGCAATTCCTCCGACACTCAAACTGGGGGCATTTTTGCGTTTTCTTGCAGCTGGTAGTTACCAGGCGGCTGTAGGAAATGAGTATATGGCGTCAATGACGCAGGCAAAGATTTCCCAAATATTATCTGAATGTTTGGATATTTTCGAGCGTCATATATGCCGAAAATGGATCCAGTTTGAGATGGCGTGGGAAGAAGAAGACGCAATAAAAGAAAAGTTTTATTGCAAGTACGGAATTCCTGGCGTGATCGGATGTGTTGACGGCACCCACGTCAGAATAAAGGCACCAGACGACTTGCGGCATTTGTATTATAACCGCAAGGGTTTTTATTGTATAAATGCATTAATGGTAATAATATTTATTTTATATATTTCATTTACAAATATGATACTAGAATATGCTTTCTTTTCAGATATGTGATTTGGATATGGTGATCCGATACGTTGATGCCACAGTTCCAGGAGCCAACCACGATGCGTTTGCGTGGAGAACCAGCCCGGCAGATAGCATCCTGAAGGCAGCATACGACAGTGGGAAGACGAAAACATGGCTGTTGGGTAAGGTTTTTATAATTTTAAACCCAATTTTATTTTTACACTACTATTTTTCAAAATTTTAGGTGATTCGGGTTATCAAAACCTTCCGTATTTAATGACACCGTACCCGAACCCACAAAGCCACGAAGCACTAACGTTTAACTGCAAGTTGTCCAAAGCACGTAACGTGGTGGAACGATGTTTCGGCATACTCAAAAATCGTTTCCGGTCCATCATCGGTGAAAGGGGCTTACATTATTCCCCACTTAAAGCTACGCAGATTATAAATGCTTGTTGTGCATTGCACAACATGTGCATTTTAAAAAAAAATAACTGGGCGGTAGCTGAAGGACCTGCCGAGGAAATCGAGGTTTCGGGAATATTTACTGGTGATGAAAGGACGCCTTCAACTGCGGCAGCGGCTCTCCGAGACGAATTAGCATTGGCCATAAGCCAGTAATAACAAACGGTCCTTTTCAAGGCCACCCAAACGGTCCTTTTCAGGACCACCAGAAATATTAAAAAGATATAAATTTGTTCATTGTTTATTATAAGTTTTTTGAGTTTTTATCTTTTCCAAATCTAATTTGTTATTTATTGTGTATTTATTTCAGATTTACTGCGGATGGATTTAGATGGCTTTAAGCTTAAGAATCAACGAAATCAAGGTACTGGGCAATGCAGAAATGAGTGTAAGTAGTTCGCTATATAAAATAATCAGAATCTTGTACAATTTATATAGGTATTTTAATTTCCACAGATAAAAAGGCAAAGTTTAAACACATACTAAACAAAATTGTAACACCGACGAATCCCGAAGTTGGTACTAGAAAAGAGTAAAATCAGTATTGGCCGAAAATGAATGAAGATTTATTAAATGTTATTTTAAAATGTTATTTATTGAATTAAATATTGTAATTCAAATGTAATGTAATTGTAATTCTATGTAACAATAAAAAAAATAAACTAATATAATTAAAGTAAATATTTTTGACCAAAAATATTTTTAAAAGTAAAACAAAAGGGTACATGGTACGAAAAGCTATTTCAAGGCACGAACAGTAACACAATTCAAAAGTTACTAAGTTAAGTTACTATTTCTCTAACTAATTCTAATTCTTCTCTAATTTTTCTAAGTTACTATTTCTCATATCATATATATCTTAAACAAAATTAATTCAAGTAAATTCAGATCAATTACAATACAAATCAAGGTAATTGAGATCAATCACAAAACAAAAGCAATTCAAGTAAATTCAGATCAATTATATTTGAAATTATACAACAACAAAAGCTTAAAACAAAATGTACTTAAAAAAATGCTAAAGAATGATGTTTAATGTAATAAAGTTAAAGTTATGTTAAAATGAACACCCTTATTCCAAGAGTCACGACGACGACGATGTCGGGTGAGTGTGTTTGTGGTTTTCGCCGACATTGACATTTTATGCCTATTTTTGTAATCGTTTGTAATCTCGAATTCAAACAATTAACCTAGTGAGCTCGTTCGAGTTATTTCTTTGTTAATTGCTATCGTTGATTGTTTTTATAAGCAAGCAATTGTAATTGTTTGTTACTGAAACAACGAATCTAACTTGGCTTGAAATATCTCATATCTCCAAACGATATGAAGTCTCTAAGCTCTCTACTTTAAATGTTTAAGTTCTAACGTTGGTTTTTAAAATAACCAAAAAAAATTTTTTGTTTTAACCTTTTTTTTATCTTCTATTTTTTCCTGTGAAATGTCATACACTTACGACCGTGTGATACAACGAAAACTTAAACTCTACGCGTTTTGTTTTTGTTTTAATGGATTCCTGTTTTTAACTAATTGATTATAACTATCGATTATACTTTATCACGTTAAATAGAATCTATTTAAGTTAATAAAGTACTCCTGATTTTCGCTAATTTGCTACTCACAGTGACCAACAACGTAAATTTGAAATTTTTGAATTTGAATTATAAAAATTCGTCTTTAATTAAATATTATACACTTCCCTGCATTTCTGTTTTTCACTTATTGAACTTTTATTCACTTTCTAAACATGCTAAATCACTATCTTATTTATTTATTTAAATTTATTTAAATTTAAGTCGAATTCCGATTTACGTTATTCTAACGTTACTTTCGATTTAAATTTTTGTTTTATATCAATTTTTATGTTTCAATTTTTACTTTGAATTGAATTGCATCTTGTTTTGATTTCTAGTCAATTTTAAGTTAATTTAATTGTTTAAATTTCCTTAATTTTGAATTCAATTGTTTCTAAATTAAATTACAACTTGGTAAAAGGTTAGTTTTGAGATTGTCTAAATTTCCAATTAATTTTAATGCAGTTTGATTTCCTTACATTTTTTCTTGGTTTATTTCACTTAATTTTAATTTTACGTGAATTTCACGTTAATTTAAAATTGTTTAACTTGTTTGATTAAAATTGGATTTCATAATATTTTAAAATTAGTCCTCTACTAAATAAATTTTAAACCTATGGAATAGCTTCCCGAGTGAAAAGGGTCGACCTCAGTAAAGATTTTTGAATGCCTAGGACAAGGGGACAAGTTTGCCGTGCTTTACGCTGGCATCCTTTTGATGAAACCCGATGAAGTTTTAGCTGAAAATTATTTTATGATTTATATAAAATTATAATATAATGCATTCTAAATAATTAATTTTATAAATTTTTTCTCTCTAAATTATTTCTTTAAAATAATTAAACCATAGAACATTAGATATAACCCTAAAAAAAATCAGAAATTCTCCAAAAAAATTGCTTAAAAATTTTACATAATAAAAGTAAATGAAGTTAAAAATAAGGATAATTCAATCCTTCGAGACTTAAAATAATTTAATTCTATCACTACCCTTTTCACTTTTTCCTATTTTTGATTTTTTTTTCCTTTTAAAACTTGTTAGTTTCTTTTAACTTTTCCTTTTCACTTATAACTTCCTAACTGTAGCATTTCAATTAACTGCTACAAAGTTGTTATTTCACTGTTTTTTTTTTTTTTAAAATTTTCTGTCAAATTCATAGCTAACTTATTCTTTCACTTTTCAATTTAATCTTTTTCCTAAGCTACGAATCTTACTTATTTATTTTTGTATTTGATTGTTACTTACTTTTTCCCTTCGAGCGATCCTTGCCTCGAAAAACCGGCTGCGCCAATTTGTTGTATCTCCTTACGGGTGGTATTCTACTATCTCTCCTTGGCTTCAATTAAACTGCACTTAGTTTCGATCTGTTACGTCTTTATTATTGACTTTTATGATTGTTTCAATTATTTACATTTTACACTGCTTTTATTTTAAGATTTATCTTAACTTTTACTTTAACACTACTTTTTATTTATACTTGTTATTAATTACAATATGTAAGTTAACTATTTACACTAAATAATGAAACCTCTTCCTTCGAGTGTATTTACAGACTGCGCTTTATTTTCCTTTTTTGGGCTATTTATACCTTGTTTCGACGTGTGATAAGAAGTTTACTCAATCTTGCGTGGGAAAGGATCTCTTCTTATCGCTTACAATAACAAAGAGATATTCCTTTAAAATCCTACAATAACAATGTTACAAATATTCCTAAAATAATATGCTGGGACAATCTTAATGATCCTAAAACAACATTAAGATAACTCGTTCTTAACTCCTCCCTCCTAAAATCGATTGTCCTCAATCGTTTTAGAAAAGGTGTAAATTCTTAAGTTTTGTGATGTAACCTGTGGATTCTGTAGATCTTATTAATTTTGTTGTGTTGTCTCCATCTGATTTAATGTTATGTAATGTTTAGCTGAGTTTTTAGTGTGAACAATATTTGTGTCCATGCTCCATAAATGATTTTGTCGCATCTTTTGCTCGGACGTTCTATAAAGTTGCTCATTGGGTGTAATCGATTGAAGTTCCATTTAACTAAAAGCTTGTTGTTTATTTTAAACGATCAAACGATCTATTTTAATTGTTGGGTAAAATGTAATTTCTTCTATCCGTGGTATGTGCTGCCTCTATTCGCATGTTGAGTTCCTCATTGTTCATCTTAAAATTTTAAGTGTACTACTACTATACTATAACTTAATATTACTAGTACATTTCGATTACTTATTCTTAATGAATTAATATTTAATACATTTTCTGTCTACTGAATATATTTCTTTATTGTATTTCTATATTTAATTTTGTTAACATCTTTTGTTTTCTTACTGATAATAATTTCATAAGTTACACTTGTAGTTTCATTAATTAAAATACTGATTTCATTTAGGGCTTCATTTATTATTATTTATAACTCTATTAGTATTTGAGTTTAGTTACTTTAATAATTATTTTAATAATTTTGTCATTATAGCAATTGATCTTTTGTGGCTGTTTTGTTTATTAGATTTAATGGAGTTAGTGATATTGAAGGATTCATTGATTTGTATTTTAGGAAATGGGTTTATTTTTTCGTCAAAAAATGTTCGTAAATTTTAGTGTCGATTAAAAAGTCTGCAAGTTTCGGGTTTTTCCGTTTATGTTTTCTATTATAGTATGTTTATGATGTTAAAAGTATTATAAGAATTTTCTTACTTAGCTTTTTATGTAACTTTTGTGAACAATTTTTCCTGTAGTCGTTACGACAGTGGTGGTTTTATTGTCTTTGACAATTTCTTTCCTGAACTAAGGTGAAATTTTAGTTCCTAATCTTTTATTTACTTTGACGTATATAATTTCTCCTGGTTTATATTCTCTAATTGGTTTCTTTTTCTTGTTTGTGTATTTTAAATCGGTTGACTGTTTTTCCTTAAGTTTTTCAATATTATCTTGTCTAGCTTTTTCAAATTGTTCTGGGTTTGTGGATATGTTTCTAACAAAGAAGACTTCTATTGGTTTTTTGCCTGTTACTGAATGTATGGAATAAATGTATTCATAAATGGATCGGTCTAATAACTCTTGGAATGTTCGGTGCTTATTTTCATCCGGCTTTGGATTTAATGATTTTACCTTGAGCATATTTAGAAAATTTATCTATAGCTGTTAAAACGTATGTTTTTTCAGTAGAGTAAATATCAATATGGACTATGTGTCCTGGGTATTATGGAATAGGTGTTGCTTTGATTTCTGGTTTGTTACGAGGCCTATCGTACTTTTGCTCCTTGCATATGGAACAAAATTTAATTATATTATCTAATTTTGCCTTCATTTTAGGGAAGTAAAATTTCTGTTCTAATTGTAGTTTGTTTTCGAATGCATTTCGATGAGCTCTTCTATTGGTCTTTATGATTTCTTCGTCTTGCATTGTACTATCCGTCAAGCCTTCTACCTCTCTTTGGGTAAATCTAGTTTTATAATTTCTAAAATGATTTGGGTAAATTTTTTGAATTTTTCCCATAATTTGTTCGGATGTGAGAATTCCATTGATGACTGAAGGGTTGAGATATTTTTTTAGTATTGAAATTAGGTTGTTATTTGAATATTCCTGTCTGGTGATTATATGGCGGTGATAAGTGGGGAATGGTATTTGGAATTGGTAACTGTCATTTTCTCCTGTTGATATAATTAGTTGATTCTTAAAAATTTTAATGGGTGATTCGACGCTAATAACTAATCCTTGTGGTGAACTATCACTACTGTGTTGAGTGGATCTAAGTGAATTAATATGGGTTTCCTGTGGTATTCGGGAGAGAGCATCTGCTACGACATTTGATTTTCCAGTTTTATAGACTATTTCGTGATTGTATTCTTCTAAGAGTGCTTTCCAACGTTTAATTTTTACGTTTCCATCCCATTTACTTAGTGAATAAGTCAATGGTTGGTGGTCAGTAAATATTTTCACTTTTGTTGCGCCGTACAGATAGTTTCTTAAAGATTTTAAGGCCGAAATAATGGCTAACATCTCACGTTCATTGGTTGCGTAATTCTCTTCTGTTTTAGTTAAAGTTCTAGAGAGGAAGGTAATAGGTCGTTCGTTCTGGGAAAGGACTGCACCTAAAGCTTGATTGGAAGCGTCTGTAGTTAATTGAAACTCCTTGCTAAAATCTGGATGGGCTAATATGACTTCATTGGATACTAGGGAATTTTTTAATTTATTGAAGGCTTCTATTGCTTATTCGTTCAAAGGGATTATTTTTTTACTAGAGGCAGATTTTGATATACGTCCGTCAGTTCCTCATAATAATGCTGTCAGTGGTTTCGCCAATTTAGCGTAATCTTTGATAAACCGTCTGTAATAGCCTGATAGTCCGAGGAATGATCTGAGGTCTTTTAATGTTTTTGGGATTGGGTAATTTATTATTGCCTCGACCTTTTTTGGATTTGTTTTTATTCCTGCATCCGAAATAATGAAACCCAAGAATTCTATTTCTGTCTTTAAAAATTCACATTTGTCGAACTGACATTTGATGTTGGCCTTTTCTAGAGTCTGGAAAACTTTTTCGATATTTTTTAAATGTGTTTCTTCGTTTTCTCCAAATATTACTATATCGTCTATATAAATATAACATATTTTTCCTATGTGTTCTCTAAGAATGCCATCTAATGCTCTTTGGAATATGGATGGGGCGTTTCTGAGACCGAATGGCAATCGAGTGAATTCATATTTGCCATTATTGACAGAGAAAGCTGTCTTCTTAATGTCGGATTCTTTTAAAGAAATTTGGTGAAATCCACTTTTCAGATCTAGGACTGAAAAAAATGTGTTATTTCCTAATTGGGCGAGAACTGAATTTATTTCTGGTATTGGGTATCTATCTGGTATCGTTACTGTATTTAATTTTCTATAGTCTATGACCATTCTATATTTCTTTTTCCCAGAGGCGTCGAGTTTTTTCGGGACTACCAAAATGGGGGAATTATAAGGCGATCGTGAAGGTCGTATAATACCGTCACGTAGAAGCTCTTGAACTTGTGTGTCTACTTCTTCCTTGAGGGACATTGTATAAGGATAGTATTTAGAATAAATCGGATCGTCTGTATTAGTGCAAATTTCTGCTTTTTTACTGTAGTTGCGAAAGTCAATTTTTGATTAGGATTTGCAAATAATTCTCTATGTTTATTAATTAAATTCGTTAGTTTGTTTTCCTGTTCTTGAGTTAAATGTTTCGTTCTAAGATTTATTGAGTTTACAGCTTGAGCGACTTTCTGTTTTAATTTTACCTTAACTTTGTTCCTAATGGTCATATAGTTGTCTTTAGTATAAATTATTGCTTCTAGTTCTTTTAAACTGTCATTGCCTAGAATGGCATCAAAAGATGTGAGGGTTGGTAAAATGAAAAATTTAATTTTGCAATCGGTAATGTTAAGGAGATTTGCTATTGTGTGGTGGGTAATTTTTATATTTCCACCTATGGAGTTCGCAAAGAAAGTTTGCTCATTTTGTAAAGGTTTCTCAACTAAATTGGCTTGTATGTAATTTCTATTTGATCCAGTATCAATTAAGATTTTCAAAATTTTCCCGCTCTTCACCCTGGTTTCAAAATATGGCAATGAAGAGCTGTTTAGCCTAAAAAATTGATATCTGTATAGTCTGGGACATTGTCATGAGCTGTAGTAGAGAATTTGTCATCTTCGTCTGTAGTCTTTTCGTCGTTTAAGTTTAGAGTCTAAGTAGTCGGCTAAAGGTGGCTCAGTATCTTCATGGAATTGGTTCTGGTTATAGGTGTCTATATGAAAGTTTCTTTGAATTTTATTTGGATGAACGTTTTGATTAGATTGAGATAAGCCTCGTTTATCTGTGTAATGGAAATGTTCATTTGGGCGATTCATATAATTGACTACTTTTGACTTCATAGTTTGGTCAATGTCCATTGGTACGGGTAGAGGTTGTGGTCTTGGTAGTGGTACAAATGGTCTTCCTTGTGGAATATGTCTGGCGTTATATTGGTGATTTTGATTTGGTGAAGGTTGTCTATCGAACCAAACAGTCTATCTACCAAACTGTCTATCGAAATGTTGGTTATGAAAACGCGGTAAGTATGCTAGCTGAGGATAAAATTGTTGTCTTTGATTTATTTGTGGGTTTACTCTTTTGGCTGGTAATGACGGTTTGGGAGATGGATATTGTTGCTGATAGAATGCCTGGTTATAAACTCTAGTAGGATTGTGGTTTGCGTTAGCGTGTTGTGTCCTAAATACTTGGTTCTCGAGTTTTTGGCATAAATGTAAAGCCTGAGGCAAGTCGGTAGGCTCTTTCATTGCCAACAATCTTGGTAAATCTCCTTTAAGGCCTCTAATAAAAGTATCTAGTGCCTTGTCGCGATATGTTTTCGTTAAAATTTGAAGGGATTCTTGACTTATTTCTAAACTTGAGATTTTATTTAAGATTAAGGACAGATGGGTGTAAACTAGTTGATAGAATTCGGCGATGGTTTTGTTTCCTTGGATTAAGGATGTTAGTTGATATTCTAAAGTAGTGACATCTCTTTTGTCTGCATAATGGAGAGTGAGGCATTTGCAAATTGCTTTCCAGTTTAGGGGTGTGTTATAAGACTCGAGAGCTGCATCCGCATTTCCTATAATTTTATTACGGATTACATTTAGAATACAAAAGTATAAGGGAGTTCCTATTTTGTATTCATAGATTTGGAGTACTCTCTCTACACTTTTCTTCCAAGAACTAAATTCTGCTGGATTCCCTGAAAAGTCACGTATGCTTCTAACTATATCAGGAATCTTATCTAGTTGGGATAACTCGGAACTATGTTCTGGTTGGATTGTTTGGTCTAATGTATTTTCTAAATTGGGAATTGTTTCTAAAGATTGATTGTGATTTTGGAGAATTCTATGAATTACTCTAGAAATTACTTGTTCTAATTCATAAACTGAAACGTTCGTCGATGTATTTGTCGTGTTAGTGTTTGTGTTTGGTGTTGGAGGATTAGGAACATTTAAGGTTGGTGGACGTATAGAATTATTTGGGTTTGCCATTTTGATCAATATTTGCCTAGTTTTTAATTTATTAATGATTTTTAGATCGTTATATACTGGAGGGTCCGGCTTTATGGGCTACGGATTCGCAGTATCTGTGTTTTTATTTAATTCTTATATTTTTTATTTACTTATTCCATTTAACAATGAAATTTTCTTAATGTCCATTTAAAATTTAAATTTAAAGTTTTCACTCTATTAGTTTTGCTTATAAATACTTATTCTTTTAACTTACAGTACTAATAAATTTATGTCGTTGCTGCTTCTTGAGGAGCTGGACGTTGGTGCTGCTTCTTGAGGAGCTGGACGTTGGTGCTGCTTTAAGTACACTTTTTGCCACTTTTGGTGTTTATAGTTTTGCTGCTACTTTAGGAGCTTTCACTATTTTATTTAACACCTTAGTGGTCCCTGTTCGGGCGCCAGTTAACTTTTTACACTAAATAATGAAACCTCTTCTTTCGAGTGTATTTACAGACTGCGCTTTATTTTCCTATTTTGGGCTATTTATACCTTATTACTACGTGTGATAAGAAGGTTACTCAATCTTGCATGGGAAAGGATCTCTTCTTATCGCTTACAATAACAAACAATGTCAAACAAATATCGCTTACAATTTGTAACAATGTTACAAATATTCCTAAAATAATATGCTGGGACAATCTTAATGATCCTAAAACAACATTAAGATAACTAGTTCTTAACTTGTACACTTATTGTTTATTACAAAACTAACGCGCGACTTTATACGCGACGATAAACGACTTCTTCGTTTGGATATTTTTGCAAGACTCTCGTTGGAATCTTTTCTATTTTCCACCTTGGCTCGGTTGACACACCCGTCGACCGAACCAAAGTAGGTCGGTATGCCGTGTTTCGCAATTTCCATTATTTCGCAATATTGAAATTGTAATATTCGCAGAATCAATACGCGGAAGAAAATCGTTCCCAATTTAATTCTTGCGCGTGTGGGTTCCGATCGTTTGTTTTTCAACCCAAGCGATTTTATGGTTTGGAAGCTTGCTACTGAAAGCTAGCTTCCACAGTCCACTTCAATTGCAAAGAGCTTTGGTTTTCATGGTTTGGAATCTCGCTACTAAATGCTTCCACAATCCATTCCATACGAAGTGTTCTGGGTGCTACCTTGGCTTGGGAAGTTAATTAAACCAAAGCTTGATTAAACCAAATTAAACTAAAGCTTCGGGCTTACCGAGCAAAGTGCTGTGGTTGCATTAATGGGAACTTGGCCTTGACTCACTCGCGGAGTGGTATTATAAAAACAATAATACTGGCCTCGAAAGTTCTTATCTCCCGGAACTGGAAATTGCGATCGCGACATACAACAGCTGTTAGTTTAGGTTTCACAATTAATTCTTCCCTTAGATGTTCTGAACATGTTAATAGTTTAGTTGGAAAAATATATTATATTCTTCGAAACCTAAGATTTTCAGCTGAGTTCATGCCCGTCGAGACCAAACGTAAGCCAATTCTGCAACTAGTACTGCCCTTAATCACCTACTCAGAGGTGGTATAGAGCAAACTAGACTCGCGGTCGCAATTGAAATTGGAAATTGCATTTAATTGTACCACAAGGTTCATACCTTGGGTATGGGTTGCGTAAATATGACCACATATCTCAGTTTCGTAAAAGCATTCTCGGCTGTGATATAATACGTTATTTCAACGCAAGAAATTGTATCTTTCTGCATAAGCTTTTCATTTTAAGCTGCACAAGCTTACAAAAAAACCAATGTATCGTTATGAAAAATTGAGGTTTGGTCAATTGAGCAGAAACAGCTTGCTAATAATCCCTAGGTTTAGCACATTAATCGCATTAATGGTAAAATTTTTCCTAATCAGGAGCAAGTACGAATACTTACACCTGTGATATAGTGTTGCTTCTGTACTGCACGTACTGGCTTAGGCTAGGACTCGTCGGCAACTGGGAGCGAGATCTTGTTGCACCACTACATCTCCTTATTACAAAAAAATTTACGTGCAGATTTCTGTGTTGACTCTAACTTGGACCAAATATTAATTACTTTATAATTAAGGTTTTGAGGGAATCAGACACTAAGATAACTGTGCATCAACAAGCAATTGGGCAGTGAACGATGGTATATCTCTACTTGCCCTCCCAACCACGATTCCTTAACATGTTGCCAAAAAAAATTTTATAGTTCGGAATCCCACTAAATTCGGCCTCATTGCAAACTCGGAGTCATTGGGTCTTCAATTATTTATTTTCAAAGTGTTCATATTAATATTTTACAAACATTTAAGGAGGAAAACAAACTTTCTATCCAAATTACTTACATATGTATATATGGTATATTAATGGTATATTTTATTCCTCTATTAGGGCATAGGAATTACTACGTGAATCCAAATATAAACACAACAAATGAGCTTAAAGGACAACACCCGCGGTTTTAATTAGTTGACGTTTTCCCGAGCGCACTGTATATCCTTTTCTACACTCGTACGTGAAATGTTATAACTGCCGTTTATGTTAAATTTTTCCGTTCGTAAAAATTTATTTGCTATAAATTTTTCATCAATTCAAGTTTTGTTTTACGAATTCACCAATTCAATTTATCTTAAGTTGGATTTCTATTTAAGTTAGTAACATTTACTTTCCATTTTAATTTCCTTTTCTTATTAATTTTAATTTCCTTCAATTTCTTTTTTTTTTGTTCCATTTAATTTAAAGTTCATTTAAAATTTTTTAAATTGTTAATTTAAAATTGTTTAAATTTTCATTATATTCAAACAATTAATCTTCTTTATATCTACTAAATAAATATTAAAAATATAGAATAGGGAATAATATTCCGTAGTCCGCAACGCCCTCTCCATTGTCTTTAAGACAAAAGAGGTAAGACAGACCGGTCTAAAGGATTTGGCTTCCGTGTAGTCTTTCTTATCTGGGTTTGGTAGAAATACCACTCTCCCCTCCTACAAAATACCAATAAACCCGTTGCCAGGCATGCAACGAATACTCCCCGCAGTCGGTGGAGCAGCTGCTCCTGGCCCCAAACTCTTCCAGTGTCTTCAGAAGGACTCAATCTTTGTTACGGGTAATTCCCATCTTGTACACTGAATCCTTTGATATCAGCTTCTGCAGTTTACCTACATCAGAGATATCCTTCGTGTTAGTACTTAAGACCTACGTCTGCCTCTTCCTCTTGCGAAGCGTCTTCTTCAACCGTTTCTTCTATTCCTTATAATCAGCCCAAGCCACTGTGTCTTTGTGCTTCATGTCTCATGTCACGTTTTGATTAGTAAATTTAAAAAAAAGGGATTTCACTATTCTTTTTTAAAATGGATAATTTCATATCTTACTAATGGACCATGTTGTTATTGAAAAAATTAAATCTGCAGTGCATATTGCTCCATCTGGAATTATTACCTCAAGGTAATATCTTGGAACTACTCTTCTTTTTAATTTTTATTAATAATATATTTTCATGCTTTCATTCCGTAAGATTCCTTTTGTTTGCTGACGATCTTATAGCATTTTTAAAGTAAAATATATTTCTGGTAGTATTATAACGTAAAATGAATTAAATACACTGTATAAGTGGCTTAAAAATAATAATCTTCTTTTAAATTTTAACAAATGCTCTCACTTTTCATAAACTGCGATTTATAATTCAAGATATTCTTTTGATATCTTTATAAGGTCTATAGATTTAGTTCGTGACTTGAGAATTTTGTTTCTCAAGTCAACTGAAAGTTTCACTTTCAGTGAACATATTAACATGATTGTACTTAAATCTTATTCACTATTGGCTTTTGTTAACGGAATTGTTTTCTCTGATTCATATAACTTGAAATGTTTATAGTATTGTTAGATCGCAACTTGAATATGCTTCATTCATTTGGAATCCTTTTTACGCAGTTCATACAAAGGGTATTTCAACGTAAGTCAACGCAGATTTTTGAAATTCGCTTACATACCCAATTCTCCATCTATATACAACTTCGAAGAGTTCATCATGCTGTAATGTTTAATTATGATTTAATTAACAGATTCTTAGTCCATTGAAGGCGGTGCTCTCTCTTTCTCTGAAATAAATATTAAAGCGAATATTACTCGAAATTATGTAAAATTATGTAATCATTATGAAAGGGTTCACTGTGACCACCTTTTCGCTGTTCAACAGTAATCCTCTCCCATAAGTTTTAGCAAACGCCGACCAACTATATCTGTTCAAACTCCGCCATAACTAATAAAACAAAAAGACAACTTACCTTGCTGAATGTTTGCATAAAAGTGAAGATGCTTAAGACATCGGCTTTTATGCTTAGTTTGCTTCGTCTAATGGATATAAGAAATAGATGTCGCTGCTTGTTAGATTTCCCCACGAGACGTCCCTGATACAAATTTAATATTTTCTTCTTATCGAAGCCACGAAGTATCCCAATGCTAAAAGGGTAGATAAGGGGTGACTTCAAGTCTTAGAGTCAGTCAGTTATAGATGCCCGCAGTGGACCAACCAAATATTGAATTTTAAGTTTATATTAATTTTTAGAGCTTTAATTAAGTTCTTCTTTGTTGGAATATAAGTCATATGTAACCTTTATCAAGGGTTTTTTAAAGCATGTTATTTTCGTATAATATTAATGAAACTGGTATAATATTAATAAAACTAGATTCAAAACAAAACTGCATTATAATATTTTTGGTCTGGTCACGTAGTAGAAATAGTGATCGTATCTAGACTTTTGTCGGCCACTGTATATATTAAATAATTCTAAACCAACAATAATACGCTATATTTATGTAATGAATTTGGATTTTAATTTAATTTTGAAACCTCACTAGCTTTATTAATGTATATTATTATATATTAATTCCATTAAATCATCAATCAAACCTAAAGTACGGATATTCACGAAATTCTCATATACATACATCTGTATATATTATACATAAAAAAGTACAACGAAGTGAATTTTTCTTATCATTCCATACAAGTTTATTTTACAAATATAACAATTTACGATTTACTAAACTAAAAAATAAATAAATTTGTACATCACGAAAACAAATATTGAAATCAAACTTATTAAAAAGTTTTAATTTCCCTAATGAAATAATTTTTCAGTAAAAAAATTTAAATTTAGAACTTATGTATATTGTATATAAAAAGATTTAACTGAATCCTACATTTTTTTCTGTATCGACCCTCTCATACGTACTATGCATATATGTATGTAAAAGCCGTTTTGAATAGCTCAGATGTGTTTATACCTTTTCTTCTACTTTTTAAAGAATATTGTTTTTAACAATTAAATTTTAATCAGTGATTACAACGAAATATAAAAAGTGATTACAAGGCTTGAAACAATATTGAAAGTGTGGAATTTCTGGACTCACAAAAGCACTGAATAAACTAATACCAACTTATTATTATATTTATATTGGCAAATAATATTTCGCAAATATATTTATATAAAATATCATTTTATACATGTCTTTTATCATGAATTTCCTGAATTGACAGCTATGATAGTGTAAATAAATTTATATATCTTAAAAGTTTCATATGAGAAATCATACCACGTTAGCATTTGATCTCATCCTATTTTTGTAAGGCAATAATAGCGTTTTATTGAATTACAAAGTATTTTGACAGAATATCATACCAAAAATCAAAACGGCGAATCAAACACGAACATAAAACATTATTGACTATCTGACTAATCTGACAGTTTTGAAACAAACACATAAGGAAAGTCATATGACTTATAAGATAGTGTGAAGGTGCTTTTATCAAAATTTTCTTATTTATTTGAACATTACAGTTGATAATAATAAGTGCATTTTTCGTCATGTGAAACGTAAATAAAATTATAGTACGTAAACTCTGGAGTTCAGCTTTGTGTCATTTCTGCCTTAGTTGCTAGCATTCGTAGTATGGATTGTCGATTTTTTTAAAACAAGCAAATTTAGTTCACTATATTATATTTTACATACAATTTAATTGATTTGATGCCACTCCGTCACCAGTGTAATTTACTTCACATATACCTATAATAGTTCATACTGACGAAGATGCATTCTTTGTATAATGTCACGGCAATCATTAAATACTCTTTTTATATTTTCGGTATCAACAGCACACGTAAAGTGTGGGTAACAATAATGTTTGCCATCTCCGCTTGCAGTTGATATGCGCTGAAATACAGTGAATAATTTATATAATTTTATTTGAATTAGTGTAAAATTATTTCAGTTATAAGTTATAAACCACAGACTCTCAACTCTATTCGGTGTAAAATAGAATGATGATCTACAATATACATACGTAAATCTTGTAGAATTTATTATGTAAAAGCATGCGGAACATATTCATAGTTGAAAGGGTACTTCATGTCGAATTTATGTATATTATTTTCAGTATGTTATTTTCAGTATAAAGATTTACGTATGTTATTTGTGGAATAGAATTTTGCTCAGGTTTGGGGAGCAACGAGTCCCCGAAATTAAGGTTTGATATGACCCTTGCCGATAATCAACCATACTGGGGATTCAATCAAATAGCCCAGTCATGAACGGAGTATCCGGATAACTAGCCTTGTCTGCGGAAGAGGCTCTGGCCGACTTCCATTCCCTATTACTCGTGGACCCAAACACTGACATTAAAAAATGGACGAATAGTGCAGGGAGGGAAATGGCTGGAGTGGAGTACCCTGCCGAGGCGGAATCCGATAACGGATTAGTGTCTTTGTCAAGAGGAGGGTTCAATGACTCCCGGGAGAACGGAAACCGTTAAAGATTTAGTACCCTTTTCAAGTTCAGGTAGCAGCGGTGATGAGACGGATCCCAAGGAATCTTCAAAGGGAGCAGTTCTTCTTCTAGTTTTTAAGATATTACAATAAAATTTCAATATCAAGCGACATTATTATATTTTACGTTGCAGAAAATGGGCGTGGCGCACATACTTTTAGGTTACATAGACGAAAGGGTAATATGGCACAATCGTCCTACATAAATCCTTATATAAGTCTGTAATTTTATAATATGTTATTAATTAATATGGAATCTATATATATAAAAATGGTGTAAAAAATGTATAGTAATACATAAAATGAGAACGGCTGGGCCGATTTCTGTAAAATTTGTTGTCAGTTGTTGTCAGTATTTCCGAGGAGAAGGTTTTTTCGGAAGAAAATTTTGGAAAATCCCTCCGGAAAAGTCGGAAAATTGGAAAAATCTAAAATCGAGTTTTTGTATGAAATTTTGTGTTAAACTATTCCTTAATGGCTTTTCAAATGAAAAAATAGAAAGTTCTCAGCCAAAATCAGATAGATGGCGTTATATGTTGACTTAGACTTTGCGCAATCTGACAGGTGTCATTTTGGCATTGTAATTTTCTACAGTCAATGTGCTATTTTTCTTGCTGCAATTTATACGAGTTTTGTGTATTGTTAAACTGATTCCGGATTGTCGTAAATCACGCATTATATCCATATACGGTAAAAGCATTACAATCAATTGAAATTCAGTGCAATATTTATCAAAACACTAGAAGTCTTTGGGATTAATCTCGAATTTCCCTGTTTTTCGCACGGTCAGCTGTACGTTGCCTGTTCGCGTGTTGGAAAACCGTCTTCGTTATTTGTTTTTGCGCCGGAAAACAAATCGAAAAACATTGTTTATCAAATCGCTCTCTACTGATTCCATTCAAATAAATTACATTGAAAATTTAAATATTTGTGTTGTATTATTACTCTAAAGTTTGTCTGAAGGCTTAAAATTGGAGCGAGGCGAAGTTCGCAGGGTCCGCTAGTTTTGTATAAATAATCTTTGTTCGGATTTGTAAACGAGCAAATAAAACGAATATAAGACATATAAACATAGAATCAATTTATAAAAAAATGCATTGGTATAAAACCTTAATTCCTAAAATGCCTAACACTTCCTAAAAACTTTTAAGGTGTAGGGTATCTAAGATTCGGCCAGGCCGAATATAGCTTTCTTACTGGTTTTATTTAATTAATTAAATTAATTTTTTGTATTCAATATACAAAACTTTTGACTTATATCAAAATGAACACTTTGATTGTCAATTTTATTTGTTGTTATGTAAATTTTTCATATTATTATCAATGTTCAACGAAAAGCTTTTTAAATAATTGTTTTGCATTAACATAACCGCAGAAGAATTAAGGAGGAGGAAGTATTTTTCGTTTTCAATCTTAATTTTGATGAAGAAATCAAATGTCGAATTTCCAGAATTTCTTGGAATACCCACTAACAATTGAAGATGAAACCATAGACGACGAGTTAAAATCACTTTTAAAAGCTTGGAAGAACATCTGCACTCCTGTTTGATAGGTAATTACATTTCAAACCTTTTTTCGATGTAATTAAATTTTTTTTATATAGAAGGCAAAATCGACATACATACATATTTTAAAAATTATGAAATGGTACCACATAAAAGACGTGCTCAGACTTTTTCCGTTTGGAGATCAATTAATGTCGATCGAAAAATGACGAGAAAATCCATCAGGTATGAAGACAAAAAACATATTAATGGTTGACTTATAACCCAAATTATAATTTAAATCTATGAGGACTTCAATTTACTTCACCCAAGAATCCTGTCCATGTGGGAAAAATCTTCAAGAAATATCAAGAACTTTTTAATTCTAAATGTACGTGATAAAAACGCCGTGTACTCCCTTAAAAGAATAGTAGACAATGATGATAGCAAAGGTAAAGTGACTCTTGAAGCAGTACTTCAGTATGCATTAGGGTAGACCTTATTTTTCGATCATCTGATTTTTTTTATGCGACCCCCTAGATCTGTTCCAGATCAAAAAAAAATAAGTTCTGCAGAAGAAGAACTCAATTGGACAACAGGAAAGGGTGTCGCAATCGGTTTGAAATTTGAAAATTTCAGTAATTTCTCTTTAATTTTACATGCAACTCAAATTTTATGTTTTAATGATAACCAGTACCCCTTTCAAAGAGCTATCCTTCTATTCCCAGTTTTATACCTGCTTCCTAGTCCCTTAGTCCCTTAGTAAAAGAAACCTCATTTTACGTCGAGAGTTCGAGGTATTCGCATCATGAAGTATCGAAATTTGGTAGTGTGACAGTGAGCAAAAATGGAGACAAGAAGTAGTGATAAATTGTTTATATTGGACTACTACGAACAACAAATTGTTGGTGCAAAATTTCTGAGTAACGGACAAGAATTACGAGTTATTTTCTATAATATGAGAAAAGTAAAGCTGGACCTTAAAACAAGTGCTACTCTAGTTATAAAAGAAACTGAAATATTTTGGCAGAAAGCCAAAATACCAGTGAAGAAGACTCGGATGCTATCCGAGCATTGACAAGTTGAAGTCTCTTTATCAGAAATGGAGAACATTATATAAATCTGTCAATCGTCGAACTGCAATCCAAACACAGCGGGAACAAGAATTCAAAGATTCGATGGACGATTTATTTGACAACGCCCATCCGAATGCTTTAGAAATGATAAAAATCGAAGAAGATAAATTATTTCTATTGAAACAGAGGAAAAAAGGGCGAGTTGGACTAATGGGTGCAAGTGATCGTGCTTTAGCAAAAAAAGAAAAGCGGAAAATTCTTCGAGAACGGACGAAAACACTACAAGAACAAGGTCAATCACTTGTACAGGGTGATTGACCCTGTTTTTTTAAATTTTTTATTTTTTTTTTATTTTTATTTCAGAATTTTGTGAAGAACACTTGGGGAATTTGAAATGGAATACTACACAACAGCACAGCAATGTACACACAGCAATGGACACAATGGCTCTGTTACGGGACCTTTTTGGCGAACGCATTATTTCGCGCAGAAGCGATTTCAATTGGCCCCCAAGTTCACCCGATTTGGTAGCCCAAGACTGTTTTCTGTGGGGTTATTTGAAAGAAAGGGTATACATTAATAAACCAGCCATCATACCAAGCCAATTCAAGCCATAACACCGGAAATTTTAAGAAAAGTTATGCAGAATGTACTGGAAAGAGCACGAATGTGCGAAGCCGAAAACGGCCATCACTTGCGGGGTATAATTTTTCATACTTAAGCCAAAAATATTCCCCATTAATATACTTTAACAACAAAAAAAAAAATAATAATAATTCATTAAATAAAAAAGTTATTAAACATTCAAACCATATCGGTCATTCAGCGCCACCCAGTAAAAGGTAACATATATTTTTAAAATTTAACTCTTTTAAGTATATTTCTAACGTTTTAGAAATAAATTTAGTATATTTATTTTTACGTTACAGAAATAGTGCAGCAGCTACAATCTTCGTCGTCATCCAGCGACGAAATGACAATGAATGTACCGTTAGGTTCGGGCATTGGGAATGTTCCTGACGGGTTGCAGGTATCCAATGACTCAGAAGTTGAAGGTGATTCGAATATACCTGGGCCGAGTGACCGAAAAAGGAGAAGAGGAAAAGTCCAAGTATTTTCTTCAAAGTTTTGATATAATATAAGCTTTGATATAATAAGAATATTACATTAAAATAGTGTTTAATGACCAGTGGAATTAAAAAAATGTGTACTTTTTCATTTTTCGCAAAATTAAAATTTTTTGCATAAACAAACTCGTTGCGACACGTCTTCCCTTTGTCCGAACGACTTGGAATTTGGAGGGAATTAATTTTTTATCGAGTAGAACTGATTTCAAGGGTCGCATCAAATGAATTTTTAAAAAATTTTGCACAAGAGCAACTAAGGTCCACCCTAGTATGCATACTCGTTTATCTATATTATACATATGTATATATTTAAATATTTCTCTCTTTGCGTAGGTACTTCAATTTTACTTATATTAAATAGAACGCACTGCTATCTAACACCAACAAAGCCTCACGTCCGCAGAGATAACTCGCAGCAAGCCTTCGTTTTCACAGCAGTGTCAATCCAGCAATTGGAGGACCATATTCAATTCTTAGCTTCATACAATTTAATTTATTAATTATACACTTAAAATAATTATTATAATTAATCTTTATACTTGAAACGTGTTGCTCTTGGAATACCTTAATAATAATAATAATACGCATTTTATTGGCAATTGCTATTTTATTATCAACAAAGTCAATTATCATATTGACAACTGCAGTTTTCTTACTGGCAATTGAAATTATCATATCAACAAATATCATTTTAATATCAACAAAGTCAATTTTCATATTGACAATTCAAGTTTTCATATTAATAACGCTGCGATTTACGAATTGAAAATCGTAGTTGTAGTATTGAATATCGTTATCGACAATTGAACAACTCAAGAAATTTGAAAACCGGCCTTTTTTCATATTGGCAAAGGAATCAAGCACAACTTCTTTAATGCTCTCTTACACTGGCCGACAGCCATTTTGTAACGGGCTGTTTGACAGCATATTCTAAAGGATTTTGGTCCGCTGATTCCAAATGATAAAATAAAAAAAATGAAACGAACCGTTTTCGTTCGAGATAATCGTTTTTGAACTTTTTGGCCACTTTACGTTAAGGTCCATCCACTTGAAGAGCTAATACAGCTGACATATGTAACCGATACGATTACCACTAAGATTAAATTAAAGAGGAAGGATGCACGCATATTTTTTGCTAACATTTTGAAACATTTTTTTAGGATTTTAGGAAAACAAAAAGTTGCCTCTTGATCTTTTTAAGAGTTTAAGAATTTTGAGTGACGGGTGTCGGCGTCGAATGATGTGGTGATGAGGATGGTTGTGATCGTCGATGATGTTGGTGTTGTGTGATGCTAGTGGATGATGATTTTGATTGATGATGATTTTGTTGTGTGGATGACTTGGTGTGATTGTTGTGTGTATGATTTGGTGTGATTGTTGGTTGATTAGTGGTAGTTGGTGTGGGGTTTTTGGTGATGTCCTCAAGGTCGCGTGTCGATCACAAGCCAGTACGAAAATAAGGTGAAGTTGAAGTTGGGGGCGGAAGTCGACCAAAACTCATTGTCCTGTCAAGAGATACACGCTTGCATTGACAGTGCTATAAGAACAGTCAATGCCGTCATAAACGAGCAGCTGTGCAAGCGAAGCTGGAAAGGTTTTGGAAACAGACTTTAATAAATAAATTTCCTTATACAAAGACTAGCACCATAGTTCTGGGATGGATAGCAACTGAGCCAAGGTAGCTTGGACTACCGAAGGACATTCGTAGGCTACTTCTGGCCCATTGTGATGGCCTATGGATCTCTACACCCTTATTCAAACGAACCACAAAGAAATATATATGGTATAAATCACGTACTTTAACAGGTACTATATCACAGAGGTTATTGAAGAAGTAAGCTTCCATATGGTTATATCTTCTCTGAACCAGAGCCGGACAGGAACAGAGCAGATGCAGAATGGTATCCTCCTGGTCCCTTTGGTCCCTTTCTTTGACCAGTGAAAGAGCGTTTTATTATTTTTAAAGTTAAAAAGGGGCCAGACCAGTCTCGCAGTACTGGAGATTGGCTTCTTCATCTGCATCCATCTTTTGTTTGCACGTCTGATAGCATCTTCAGTCAGCATGTGATTACAGATAGGCAGCGGTGTACCTACATTTGCCCCATCAGGCGTAATAGTTTTTTTAGTACCCAGGCGGACCAGCTCATCTGCCCGACAGTTCCCTGGAATGTGTCTGTGATCTGGAACCCAACATAGATTTACAGAGGACAGCTCTGCCATCTCGTTTAGAGATTGGTGGCAGTCGTTTACCACCATGGACCTGGTGAAGGTCGATTTCGGAATTTTATCGCTGCTTAGTTGTCAGTAAAAATACAGATATCATTCCAGATACCTTGCTTTCTTTCAGCCATGATAGTGCCTTCCGGATGGCAATAACATCCGCCTGAAACACACTGCTGTCTGGGAAACGAAATTTTTCTGTGATACCACAGTCATCAGAGAAAACCCCACCGCACACACCTCCGTCCATCTTTGAACCATCAGTATACACATTAGGGTGGACCTTATTTTTCGACTGTAATATTTTTACCACGCCGCCCTCTAAACTTGTACTATTTCATGAAAAACTAATTTGTACAGAATTTCAGATCAATTTGACGTCGGGAAGATGTGGCACATCGAACACAAAGTTTTCAAATAGAAATAATTGCGTTTCTATATTTATTCTATATCACAAAGCGTTTTTATATTTCTCCAAAAATAATGGTTAGATCAAGATAACTTTTGCTTGCTGATTTTCAAATGCCCGCTTCTTAATATCCTTTTTAAATTAGGTTCCTACGTCAAACAGTTTGTGATTCCGAAAAAATTTTTGTTCGCAATTTGCTTTTAAATACGGAATTAAGTATAAATATTTTTCCGACCATAAAGTTCTCTAATCAATCCTAGAGAGAATGCTTCAAACCGGAGGGATCTATGTTTTGTAGTTTCCGAGAAAAGTGAAAAGTATGGACCGCAAAAAAATTTATATTTAATACCGTATTTTAACGAAAAAATTGCGACCAAAAATTTTTTTTTTTGATTTTATTCCAAATTTTAACTTTGGCATTAATTTTCTCAAAAACTATTTGACGTAGGAACCTAATTTAAAAAGGATGTTAAAAGTCCGATATTTGGCTTTAAAATCCAATAAGCGAAACTGATCCAGATATCGTCGTTATTTTTTAATATATTAGGTGTACAAATAAGTTTCCTCAGTTTTTTATAAAAAGTTAGGAATTTATTGTGAAGGAACAGTACATTACGTTTTATTCAAAGTATTTTCCAACATTTGCCACTACTTTTCCCCATCTTTCTGGCAACATTCGGATACCCCGTCGAAAAAACTCTTCATCTTTTGTATCCACAAATCTACCCAATTTTTGGTGTCTTCATATGATGTGAAGCGCTGCTCAGACAGACCATGTGCCATCGACCGGAACAGGTGATACTCAGAAGGGGCTAAGTCTGGTGAATACGGCGGGTGGGGTAAAACTTCCCAGTTGAGTGTTTGCAAGTATGTTTTTACCGGCGCCGCAACATGTGGACGAGCATTATCGTGTAAAAGAGTAATTTTGTCGTGTCTGGAGTAGTAATGGGCGCGTTTTTTCTTAAGTGCCCGACTCAATCTCAACAATTGTGTTCGGTAGAGAGCTCCAGTAATGGTTTCGCTTGGTTTGAGCAATTCATAATACATGACACCAAGCTGATCCCACCAAATACACAGCATGAGTTTTTTTCCATGAATATTCGGCTTAACTGTCGATGTTGATGGTTCGCCGGGCTTAACCCATGACTTTCTCTTCTTTGGATTATCGTAGTGAATTCATTTTTCGTCACCAGTGACTATACGATGCAAAAAACTCTTTTTTTTATTCCTGGCAAGCAGCATTTCACTCATGCATAATCGGCGTTCAAGGTCTCTCGGCTTTAGTTCATATGGAACCCAAGTTCCTTGACTTGAATCATTCCCAACGATTTTAAACGATGTGAAATTGCTTCTTGAGTCACTTGTAATGTAAGTGCATGTTCTTTTTGCGTTTGGGACGAATCTTCCTCCAATAATACTTCTAATTCCATGTCTTCGTACACTTTCGGCCCTCCACTGCGTTCTTTGTCCTTCACGTCAAACTCACCGTTCTTAAACTTTTGAAACCATTCCTGACAACTTCTCTCACTTAAAGCAGCTTCACCATATGCTTCTAGAAGCAATCGATGCGCCTCAGCTGCAGATTTTTTCAAATTAAAGAAGTAAATCAAAAGTTCCCGCAAATGATGCTTATTCGGCACAAAACTTGACATTTTTGCAGGAAAAAAATTACGTGATGCTGATACGGAATCACTACTACTTTAAGGTTATGGTGTTGCCGGATGACGAAACTTGGGATATTACGTTTTACATCTGACAATTTCTCCATAACCTTCTGGTGGGGCCATTTTTTGACAAACCGCGGAAACTTATTTGTACACCTAATTTTTCCGGTTTTTAGTCGGGTTTTTAGAAAATGGCCCCTCCCGCCTAAACGGGGGAAAATGCACGCCCCCTCCCATAGGATTTTTTTCTTGTCTCGACCCAACCTACACGCCCTAGCCTTTTGTCGTCTCTTATGCGAAACATCCTGTATAACTAAAAAAAAAAGCACTCTCAATAAGATGCGTAAAATTTAATATCTGTAATTTAAAAAATGCAGGTATTAGTTAATTATTATGCTAAAAAACTATACTGTATCACTAATATTATGAATATTCTTGAATATGAAGAACATTTAACCATTATTAAAAATGTTTGATTCATTGCTTTTCGTTGATACAAATTTCACATTTTTTGCAAGTTTCATGCCTTTCCACGCCTTTCTGTTATCCGATCAACTTCATATTTTAGAGAAATTATTTCTTAATCCAATGGAACAATTTTAGGGGGCGGCGTAAAAAAATGCTGCAACAAATTTTCGCCAAGTACGAGGTCTGATCAAAAAATAACCGTTACTTTCAATTTTTTCAAAAAGCATTTATTTATTCATCAATAATTATCTTGTCCCCTTCAAAGTAATCCCCCTCAGATATAATACACTTATGGCAGTGTTTTTTGCAATCCTCGAAACACTTCTGAAACGCGCTTTTTGGTATCGCGAACAGCTCCTGTTTCGATTTTTCTTTTATCTCCTCAATCGTAGCAAAACGCTTTCCTTTCATAGATGTCTTCAGTTTTGGGAAGAGGAAAAAGTCAGCGGGTGCCAAGTCCGGTGAATACAGTGGTTGAGGCATGATAACGGTTTTGCTTTTGGCCAAAAACACACGCACAAGCATCGATGTGAGCTGGTGCGTTATCATGGTGCAAAATCCATGATTGTTTTTCCCACAATTCCCACAAAAATCGAAGAGCACACCAAAACACGACTAACCTTTTTATCTGTCAAAAACAAACTGACAATCCAAAATGGCTGATATTGCCAACATATATAACAGACATGTGTACCAACATAAAAAAAAAAATGCGAAAGTCGAACATATGTACGTAACTCACGAAATTTGAAAATAACGGTTTTTTTTGATCAGACCTCGTATAGCTAAGGTCCACCCTAATACATATATACCACTTTTGTTCAATGGTGATCCACTCTCCCAGTCTTCTCTACTTGGCATATGTGTACCAAATTTAGGAAGGTACATTATGGGTTGCTGTTGGTGTAGACTTAAGAGCTCCTCCATTGCACAGGCAGGCTGACCTCTGAACTCTCTCAAGTAGTCTACAGTTTGTTATTTTGTCTAAGGATGATCACCAGATGCTCACCCCGTATAGTATGGGCCTAACCATCGCCATGAACAGGCAGTGTATAATCTTTGTCGACAGCTCCACTTCTTACCAATGGCTTTCCTTTGGAAATAAAGAGCCAAGTAGAGCCTTATCTTCCCCCATTGTCACTGGTTCAACGTGAGGAACTTTGTTCTTCCTGGTAAAGAGGACAAGCTCTTTTTTTAATAGCCCGAATCAATGAAATTTTATAAAGGTTTTCTTCTTATAGCAAATTGATATAGAATTATAGCTTATTGTCATATATTTTGTGATGTTTTTAAGCCAAAAAGGAGGGGACTCTTGATATTAGACTAGCTAAACAAAGCGGAAACTGCCGTTATGCGAATAGTTCAAAGAAAAGGATTTCCATTAGAGGTTACAAGTTTGCAGCAAGGTCGTATGATCCCAAGAAAGAGTCATCCACATGAACTGTGTCTAATTCAAGATTTTGAAGACATTATATGGGTAGGCTGTAGACTGTAAAATTCCAGTTTAACTGAAGATCAAAAGCACCAGATTATACTACCACGACACTGCCATATCGTTAGTTGCATAATGCGTGAAGAACATATTCGCTTCAAGCATTACCCACCAGAACAACTACTGCATTCAATACAGGAGAGATATTGTACTATTAGTGGAAGAAGAGAGGCTTCAAAAATAGTAAGGAGTTGTTTTAAATGCTTCCACTATCCACCTAAGTTAACGGAAGTGCTGTTGGGTAATATGCCCAAGGAAAGAATAGGGATTAGGGATAGGAAGAAATGGGATTAAGCGTGCATTTACAGTGGCGGGTGTTAACTACGTTGATCCAATTATTGTACGAGAAAGTAGGCGCCGCGGTAGAATTCATATTTCAAAGGCATACGTTGCTCTGTTTACATGCTTCAGTAGCAAGGCCATTCACTTAGAAATCACTTAGTATCCGATTTGACAACAGATGCTTTTTTGGCACATCTTAGCCGATTAACGGCGCATCTAGGAATTTGCGAGGAACTCTTTTCCGATAAGGGGACGAATCTGGTTGGAGCAGTGCGTTATTAAATTAAAAGAAGTATTTCAATTCTTAGCAAAGTCGGAAACCGTAATAAGTGCGTTTCTGACAAAACAGAAAATAAGTTGAAAATTTATTCCACTACGCTCACCGCATTTTGGCGGCCCTTGGGAGACTGCCGTTAGGAGTACGAAAAGGCATTTTTCTACTATTGCCCACGGAAAAAAAATTTACATTTTAAGAAACATATGTATACTTTACTAACAGTAGTAGAAGGCCATTCTCAATTCTAGAGGTCTCGATCCATTGTCCAGTGATCCTAACAATTTTAAAGTCTTCACCCCTTCCCATTTCCTAATCAACGATTCACTTATACAACCCAATCTGCTTGAGATTTCAGGTAACCGTTTGAGTCGCTGGCAACATATGCAAAAATTGCGCATGCAAAAAATTGGAGCTGCAAAAAAGGGTTAAATGGAATACAGCAGGAGAGGAAGTTAAGCTGAATAGAATGGTGCTGCTGATGTAGGAGAATGTTTGTCCGATACAATGGCCGATTGGTCGCATCATCGAAACGCTCATGAAATACACTCGTAACTAAAAAACAAAGTCTCATTTACACTTGATTTGTTCTCATTTACAATTGATCTATTCCCATTTACAATTGACCTATTCTCATTTACAATTGACCTAATCTCATTTACACTTGGAAAATCTCATTTACAATTGACCTAATCTCATTTACACTTGGAAAATCGCATTTACAATTGACCTAATCCCATTTACATTTCGAAAATCTCATTTACAATTGACCTATTCTCATTTACATTTGGAAAATCACATTTACAATTGACCTATTCTCATTTACACTTGGAAAATCTCATTTACAATTGACCTATTCACATTTACATTTGACCTATTCTCATTTACACTTGGAAAATCTCATTTACAATTGACCTAATCTCATTAACACTTGGAAAATCTCATTTACAATTGACCTAATCTCATTTACATTTGGAAAATCTCATTTACAATTGACCTATTCTCATTTACACTTGACCTATTCTCATTTACACGTGGAAATGGTGTAGTTATTTAAAAATGTGAAAATGATTTCTATATGTGATATGTGAAAATGATTTCTATGCAATGTGCAACCTCAAAAGGCAGGAAGCATGCAAATAGTAGTATTCCAGTGTTGATTGTGGGAAAAATTTCTCATACGACTCATTGCCATGCGCAGACACAAAAATTTAGTCCACAGAAAACCTAGCCCAACTTCATCATCATCAGCAGCACCAGCACCATTATCATCAACAACAGCACCATAACCATCAATAGCAGTTAAAGCTATCAATAGCAGTTAATCAATTGTTTGAAACGAACGAGTTAGGGACAGATTATAAAGGGTTTTCCAATAAGAGGTGTAATTTTGATATTAAAAAAAAAATGCCATTTTTTTTTTATAAAAAAATAAATTATCGCATGTTTATTTCGTAATAAAGAGGAAGGTATGCCGTTAATAATGAAAAACAACATCAGCCAAATGGCCACCACGACCACGCTTACAGGACCATATCCTTTTCAGGAAGTTTTCCATAACCAAATCGCAGAGTGGCTGCCCTATGTCCTCGATAGCCTCACGAATTCCATCTTTGAGGTCTTGAATCGACGCTGGGCTGTTGGCGTTGATCTTATCTTTCACTTGGCCCCAAAGGAAGAAGTCGCAAGGTGTTAAATCACAAGATCTCGGTGGCCAATTGTGATCACCTCTTCGAGAGATAACACGGTCAGGAAGCTTTTCCCGTAAAAGATCAATGGTTTCGTTGCTTGTGTGGCACGTAGCGCCGTCAGAAGGCTTTATAAGCCTTAAGACCCAAGTCTTTATGCAAAATACGGTGTAATGACGTTTGTGGAATGCCCAATTCCAAAGAACGACCAGGAATGGACAAGCCTGGGTTATCCTCAATACTTTGGGCTACAGCAATTTGTACGCTAGTGTTATTGCAGCTCGAAGCCAAAATAACAAGCGATTTATAACAGAACGAAAAAACGACAACGGATTGGACAAAATTCTAGCCTCAAGGCAATTTTTAGCGTTCAAAATTCAACATAAACGAGTTTAAATTTTTAACGCTTGAATGTACACATCTACTCTTCACGAATGTACATCACAGAATCAGTAAGAGTAAAAATTAAATATTATATAATCTATAATATTATCTTAATCTTTCCAAAATCTGTTTTGTTAATTTTACTATCGATTAGCGCAATAACAATTTTTTTCACAGAACCCCTTTATACGGTAATCTACAAAAGTAACGAAGATTCATTAAAGTAACGCCTTTAAAGTTTTAGTTAGACGCTTTTTTAACTAGTTAAAGAACAACTTCGTTACTTCAACGTTAACGACCCGAAGTAACTTCGTTTCATTAATGATAACGATCAGAGCAAGGATCCTACTTTCGTTTCTGTAATGTTAACGACTGCAAAGTAACTTCGTTACTTTAACGATAACGATCAGCATAACGATCCACTTTCGTTTCTTTAACGTTAACGGCAATAGAGTAACTTCGTTACTTTAACGATAACGAAGACGTCTGTGGAAGTAAAGAAGTTAAATTAACTTTAACGAAAAGTAACTACACGATTTCCACGTGTAAATGAGAATAGGTCAAGTGTAAATGAGAATAGGTCAATTGTAAATGAGATTTTCCAAATGTAAATGAGATTAGGTCAATTGTAAATGAGATTTTCCAAGTGTAAATGAGATTAGGTCAAATGTAAATGAGATTTTCCAAGTGTAAATGAGAATAGGTCAAGTGTAAATGTGAATAGGTCAATTGTAAATGAGATTTTCCAAGGGTAAATGAGAATAGGTCAATTGTAAATGAGATTTTCCAAATGTAAATGAGAATAGGTCAATTGTAAATGAGATTTTTCAAATGTAAATGAGATTAGGTCAATTGTATATGAGATTTTCCAAGTGTAAATGAGATTAGGTCAAGTGTAAATGCGAATAGGTCAATTGTAAATGAGATTGTCCATGTGAAAATGAGAATACGTCAATTGTAAATGAGATTTTCCAAATGTAAATGAGATTAGGTCAATTGTAAATGAGATTTTCCAAATGTAAATGAGATTAGGTCAATTGTAAATGAGATTTTCCAAATGTAAATGAGAATAGGTCAATTGTAAATGAGATTTTCCAAGTGTAAATGAGATTAGGTCAATTGTAAATGAGATTTTCCAAGTGTAAATGAGAATAGGTCAAGTGTAAATGCGAATAGGTCAATTGTAAATGAGATTTTTCAAGTGTAAATGAGAATAGCTCAATTGTAAATGAGATTTTTCAAGTGTAAATGAGATTAGGTCAATTGTAAATGAGATTTTCCAAATGTAAATGAGAATAGGTCAATTGTAAATGAGATTTTCCAAGTGTAAATGAGATTAGGTCAATTGTAAATGAGATTTTCCAAATGTAAATGAGAATAGGTCAATTGTAAATGAGATTTTCCAAGTGTAAATGAGATTAGGTCAATTGTAAATGAGATTTTCCAAGTGTAAATGAGAATAGCTCAAGTGTAAATGCGAATAGGTCAATTGTAAATGAGATTTTTCAAGTGTAATTGAGAATAGATCAATTGTAAATGAGATTTTCCAAGTGTAAATGAGAACAAATCAAGTGTAAATGAGACTTTTTTTTTGTAGTTACGAGTGTATTTAATGAGCTTCCGGTTGAGCTTGTTAATATCCCAAACACAGTAAGAAGAAAGAATCGGTTGAAAAAGCATTGCATTCAATTAGGAATAAATAACTATGGCACCTAATGAAATCTCTAATCTAATTATTCTATTATTATTGAAAATTCTAATTATTATTGTAATTGTATGCATTTTTATTAATTTTTCAATGCTTTTGATATTGTAAATCAACTTAAAATGTATATTGAACAATAATTTCTCGTAACATAATTTATGAAAATTATTATTATTATTATTATTATTTAAAATACTACATAAATTATTAATTATTAAATACTAAATTAACAACATTGAATATATGTATATATTAACATTGACGTATTCTCATTTACACTTGGTCTGTTCTCATTTACAATTGACCTATTCTCATTTTCACATGGACAATCTCATTTACAATTGACCTATTCGCATTTACACTGGACCTTATCTCATTTACACTTGGAAAATCTCATTTACAATTGACTTAATCTCATTTACACTTGGAAAATCTCATTTGCATTTGACCTAATCTCATTTACATTTGGAAAATCTCATTTACAATTGACCTATTCTCATTTACACTTGGAAAATCTCATTTACAATTGACCTATTCTCATTTACACGTGGAAATGGTGTAGTTAATAACTTTGCCCAACTCTGTCGAAAAATGAGGAGAAATATAAAAAAACTATAGAGCGGCAAATATTCAAAACACCGACTTCATTTTCATTTCGAATTTAAATTAATTGAATTTTACGTAACGCTTAGAAATGCGTATAGAAATTTTATTTCATTACAAAAATACTGCAATCAAATATTAAGTAATTGTAAAATATTTAGTAAAGTAAAATAAATTAGTACTCTTGTTTACGTAATAGCCGAAAATCTTAAAATCTTAAAATTAAATTAAAAAGTAATTTCTAAAAGGATTTAGAAATCGAACGCCAAGTTTGAATTCGGTATTAATTCGTTACTTTAAATTTAATCTGGGAATGGATTTTTGTCGGTTAAATAGTGAAATAATATTACTCTAATAGTAAAATTAATGTAAAGAATTCAGTTCAAGATAGAATTGAAGATAAATAAAGTTAAGGAATATTTAAAGTTTAAAGTATTTAAAAGAGTTTCCGGTTTTGAAATGATAATTTAAAAACACCTTGACGATTTTCGATTTAAAAACATAATTCTGTTTTATTAATAATACTTATTTGTAGGCCACGTTAAGAATCATTTTAAGCTCTAGTCACTGGTAAAGAGTTGTTAAAAATTAATAGGAACCGAAATAGTAACACTTTATAGACTTTTTTATACATTTCGTATAATGATAAGAAATCCTGTATAATTGTTTGATTGCAGGACCACATTCTAAAACATTTGAGAAATACTTATGTATAGATGAGATGAGGGAAGAGAAACACACTCTTAACACTTTTTTGTTAAATGTAGAGATCAAATGCTGCAGTAAATACATACGGTTAAATATATTCATAATTATTTTTGATTAAATAATACTGTAATAGACTGTACTGTAATGAACCAAGTAGACCCTACACTTGCTTTTTGGGACTTTAATTTGCTAGTACCTATAGGCTTAAAACAAATATTCATTTTATTTATCATGTAAATGATATGGTAATAGACAGTCTATTATGTGTAGAGTGCAGCGATGTAACGTTGACGAGAGCAAGGAAAACTTGGCAGGAAAAGAGTGCATGACTGACTTAAGAAGTGAGAAGAATCATTTTGCTTAGGAAGCGGAGTGGTCAAGCATTTTGGTAAAAGGTAAAAGTTTAAATTGAATGGTTGAAATAGTTTTATAAAAAAAAAGAAATAAAGTAAAAAGCTACATTAACAAAAGTACAGTACCTTAAAACAGAAAATTAAGTAATTAAGACAATTTCAATTAGTAAGAAGTTAATGTAACAAGAAACGATTTTCGCCCAGTAAAAGAAATCAAAATCATTTGCGATCGCCCTGAAGATAAACTATTCAACCTTACTCTGACCTTGAGAAGTAAAACTAAAATCACCTGGTCCTAATTAACCAACCATTTTCTAAAATGTTAAAGCTAAAAACCCTCCTACAATATAAAATCACTAAAGAAAATTCGTAATATCAATTAACATGCAACCATAAGAAGCCGATCTAAATTAAATTCTTCATATACTGCTGGATATAAAAGAATTAGTGTGTTTGAGTATCATTGATTTAGTTATTGCATTATTATTTTAATTTCTTAATCAATTATACAATTTTAAGAAAAGTATATTTCCAGAATGCATTCTTTGGTTGGAGTGAATTCAATTATAATTTTCTATGTATATATGTATTTTCTTTAATATAATGCTTGCAAATTCCTCGTCGCTGAGCTCAACGCCGAAGAAGATCACTCATGTAAGTTTGTAAGTGTAATTTTATACGCTAAGAAATTAATTTGAACCAATTTTTTGTATCATAAGAAATTAATTTGAAATATTTTGAATATTTCACTTCATGAAAGGGAAACTTTAATAATGTTTTGGAAAATTTAATTTGATTTGGTTGATTTGAATCGAATGTAAAGTATTTACGCAACTACTAGAATATTTAATTTCCACTAAATTTATGAGTATTATTATATGGATTTAATAATGAGTTGTATTATTTCGATCATAGAGTAAATAAAGAAATGTACCCAGTGACCAATTAATGTTACTACGGGTTACCAAACATGATGATAATGGAATTTTATTTGGAGTGGGTAACATATAGAGGATCATAACATCAGATCCTCCGGTATCTCAGTCTGCGTTAGCCAAGAATTGAGAACGAAGATAAGTAGACATGCGTTCCCTCGATTTTGATTCCTGCAATGTTCCACACATGCTCATAACACCACAACAGATCCTAACCCCATACAGCATATGTGGAACATGCTTGAGAAAAGGTATAGAACGCATCATATTAGCTCAAAGTCTCGACTAAAAGAAGTTCTTCAGGGGGAATGGGTGAAAATCGAACCACGCTATGCACAGAAACTTGTGGAATCGATGCAGGACCGTCTTAAAGTCGTTATTGAAAATATAGGCTACCCCACCAAGTATTAAAAAAACAATTCACAGTTTATTACGATTTTTAGTTACTTAGTTTGTGAGTGTACGAAGACTTTATTGGAGCTACTTCAATAACTTTGTTGCGTTTTTAGTTAATAACTTTAGGATTAATTGATGAAATTGGTTTATTTTTTTGTTAAATTGAAGGAAATGACTTAATAAACAAAGCTGTATTAATTTTATTTTTAAATTCCTGCTACACATTACCTTTTTTATCAATAAAGTTTTGACCAAGTGCTGTACGAAGACTTTAGTGGAACACTGTATATTTCTACTTATTAAAAAGAAAGTTCAGTTCTCGTTAAGCCAAACGCGTAAAAAGGACTAATAAAAAGTTGATATCATTTAATGTGAAAAATCTTCTTTGAATTATTAAGAACGCAGAGAGCTCATTGCACGCAGAGAACTATCATTGGAAGATAGGTTGTAATATGTTCAGCAGTAGTGCAATCAGCAAAAGATCGAGATTTTGAAGAACCTCAAAGAGTCCACACCAGTATAAAAATTCACTGGAGCACTAGAGCAGCTACCTCCTTGACAGTATCAGTATAATTATTTACATCGGCATTAGAGCCAGTCTGCAGTTAACAGACAGTTGTTTAGATATGACACTGAATATTTTCAGTATTTTTATTATATACAATACAAACTGATCATGTCTAAATCTCATTAATAATGTGCGTGGATCGCTCGCATTAGTATTTTCTTCTGAGAAAAAGTATCTTTCAGCATAGCTCATGCAGGATGTAGGTTAGTTAAGCAAGCTTACTATTTTAGAGGAGATACTATAAGTTCATTGTAAACATTGAAAATTACATACAAATTTAATAAATTTTTAAAATATTTTTACATAAAAACCGTGTTCGGATAAAATATATCTCATTCTGTAATGAGAAATGTTGCAAACGATAAGATTTTCTGAAATGTTTTAATTTCTAAATTAAATAGTTAAAACCATACCAAAAATTCATCTCTTATAAAATATTTTGCTTTTATGACTTCTTCATCTTCTCCAGGTTCCATTATTGCATCATCTAAAGTTAGAAATGGGTTACAATATAAGTCTAACAATCTAATTTCGCTTACTTGGCGTTTGATATCTGCAAAACTCAGCGAAATATTCAGAAAGTTTACTTTTACCAGCTTTAACTTTCTCAGCTAATAAATCTTGTTTGTTTAGGAATAAAATAACAGATATCGTCCGTAACCATCTGTAAAAAATTACATCCAAATTCTGTGTATTAGTATTTTGTACAATTATAAATTATCCATGAAATTAGGCTAGTAAATGAAAAACATATATGTATGTAATTGTAATATATGAACTTTTATCTCGAAGCAGAATGGCCTTTCTCGAGAAACCTTTTTTCGACAGCCTGAATAATCTATATATCAAAGTCTATTCTCGTTTTTAAACAGGACGAATTGGTTGTAGCTCGGCAACTAAATCGTCCCACATACCTGTTTCTATCAGCGTTATAGTTTTGTAGTAGTTAAACGCCACATATGTGCTACTTACAAGGTTTATAGAATAAAAGGTTGCGCCAGTAAACAAAGAAAGGTGGTCTCGTTCTGCGCATCTACGTCAATAAGTATTTCTAAAATCACTAGGGTCACAACACACGGTACAAATGACAAACTTGTCAAACTTGTCAAACAAAAGTCGTATGAAGAAAAGTTGGAACAGGTTTAATGTTACTCGAAAGCTCCGATTTTGTTGTTGTAGTTTTATGCGGTAACTCCAACAAAAGCAACATTTATTGTCGTTCTTGTATGTTTTCAGATTTACATCCCTTTGAAATTTGGAAATTACGAGAGTTTATCTCTTCAACTATACAAAATACTTACATGTTCTTCGTATCGTTGGAAAAGCATTTAAAAGACCTTTCATTTGTGTAAAAATGTATAATTACTGTAATAATTACTTTATGCAAAAATGTAAACTGTGTTATTAACCAACAAAAACTTCTTCTATAAACCTTCTTTCTATAAACCTTGTGCTACTTAGCCATGCTGCACAGACCTAGGGGTAAGTGCTACACAAACTAACTAACTAACTAATAAACTTAGAAAACCGTGTAAATCAGAGATGAGCAACACGCGGCCCGGGGGCCGCTTGCGGTCTTGTATTTCTATAATTGCATTTATTTTATCGACTTTCTCCCATCAATATATTGTTATAAAATTAATTATAATAAAATGGTAGTACATATTAAACCGAAACAATTTTTTGTGACGAGTTACTCACTTGTCGGCGACTTGTTCAAACATGCAATACGAACGCGCCGAGTCTGCGCTTGTTTCTTTGCTTTTTTCACACAATCAGTCAGGTTGGTAAGCTGTTAACTAGCAATTTTAGCAATTTTTGTGTTTCTTTAAAGGCTTGAGTGCAATATTATTGTCAAAAAGGTATTATTAGAGTTTTTTTATTCAAAATTAAGTTTTCCTAAAATTTTTTTTAACTTTCAATTTTTTAATCCATAATAGTCCAACATGTCGGAAAAGCAACCAAAAAACGGAGGGTTGCGGATGAGCATAGGCATTTCCAAGAAAAGTGGAAATTTAATTATTTTTTCACTTTCGTCAAAGATAAAGCTGTATGCTTAATATGCTCAGAGACTGTGTTGACATTAAAAGAATATAACGTAAAAAGGCATTACGATACAAAACATGAACAACAATATAAAAACCTAACAGGACAACTCCGGATAGATAAGTTTAATCAAATGGAAAAACTTTGGCAAACAACACATTATTTTTAAAAATCAAGCTATTTTATCAAATTCGGCAGTAAAGGCTAGTTTTGTTGTTAGTCAAATACTGGCAAAAAAATGAAAACCTTTGCGGATGCAGAGATGATAAAAGAATGTCTGACTGCTGTTGCAGAAATAGCATTTCCTGATAAAATAAATATTATTTCAAACATTAGTTTATTAAGATTCACCATTGCAAGGAGAATTGAAGACTTGTCCGAGAACATAGCAACAACGCTTCGTGAACGCATTGCAAAATTCGAATATTGTTCTTTGGCACTTGATGAGAGTTGCGATATTAGCGATACCGCACAACTGGCTATATTTTTATGTGGTATAGACACCAAATTTAATATTGCCGAAAAATTATGTTCACTGATTCCAATGCAAGGGACTACAACCGGCAAAGATCTGTACGATGAACTAAAGTCTGTGTTGGAAAATTTTTCATTTTCATTAGATTAGATTAGATTAAATTTTCAAAGATTATTGGTATATCGACAGATGGAGCACGAGCAATGTCAAGCATTAAGGTAGGAGGATCGGGAAGGCTTCAAGACATTAAGAAGGTCACAGGAAGGGAAATATTCGTAAACCACTGCATAATTCACCAGGAAATTTGTGTGCGAAAACATTGAGTTTGCCAAATGTCACAGTACCAATAATTAAACTAATCAATTTCATAAAGTTGCGCTCGTTAAATCACAGCGAATTTAAAGAATTCCTGAAAGATTTAGAAAGTGAATATGGCGTTGGTTTTTAATACCGAAGTACGTTGGCTTAGTAGAGGTGCAATGCTAAAAAGAGTATATAACTTAAAAAGTGAAATACAATTGTTCTTGGATATAAAGGAATATGCCTTTCCTCATTTTGGTAATAAAGAATGGATGTGCGATTTTGGGTTTCTTATCGACATGACTCATCATCTCAATGATCTTAATGTGGAAATTCAAGGCAAAGGACAGTTTATTCACAATTTGTATGATAAAATTCAGGGCTTTGAGCGCAAATTAAAATTGTGGAAACAGCATCTTCTGCAGAATAATTAATATGTCTCACTTTCCACATTTGGAAAAAGAAAACGTAACTAAATACTTCTGAAAAATACGCACAATATATAGACATTTTAATCAACGAATTTCAATTACGATTCCAAATGTTCAAAGCTGAGAAGACAGCGATTTCCATGAAAATGTTTTCCTCGCAATTTAATATCGATGTGGATACAGTTCCCAAAGACTTTCAAATGGAAGTGATTGACATGCAGAATAATACCGATTTAAAAAATGTATTTTTCTCAGTAAACATCGAAAATTTTTATAAATCGTATGTGAGTCCTGAGAAATTTCCGCTTTTGACGAAAAATGCAAAACAAATGATGTCTCTGTTCGGAAGTACGTATGTTTGCGAACAATGATTTTCAACCATGAAATGAATCAAAAACGACCACCGATTAAGACTGAGTGATGCACGATTAGAAAGCTGCGTACACGTAGCTACCTCATCAATTCTGGCTGATATTGATCAGCTTCTATCGAAAAAACAGTGCCAAATTTCTCATTAAAAATTTCATATAAATTCGTTTTTCTGTTCTTTTATTGTTTGTTTTTATTATGCATTAAAACTTGTATATGAAATCTTTACATTTTTTAAAATTTTATATTTTTTTATTCTAATGTTTATTATAAATAAAATTTTGTAAATTATTAATAAGTGTTACTCTATGTGCGGCCCGCCAAAAAATTTTAAAATTTAATTTGGCCTGGTGATTAAAAAGATTGCTTACCCCTGGTGTAAATAGAAATCGTTGATTTTGATATGTAAACAGTAACTCGGTAACAAATTAAAATGTGAATAATTCAGTCATTTATTTTAATGTGAAATAAAAGAACATAAAATTAGGTCGTCTAGATATGCCAATAGCTGTACATTAGGAATAGTAGACTTAAAGATATCAATTTAGCGTTGGAAAGTTGCGGGAGCATTACGCAATTCAAATGGCATTCTCTTGAAACGGAAGATTCCACATGGAGTGAGTATACAAGTTTTATCCATATCTTTTTTAGCTATTTCTATTTGGTGGTAACCGCTTTGTAAATCTAGAGTTTTCATAAAAGCAGTACTTTTCGCAGCATGAAGTAAATCGTCAATTCTAGATAAGGCATGACGATCAGGAATCGTTATCTTATTTATTTTTCGAAAATCTAAACAAAACCGGACTCCACCATCTTTTTCGGCACCATGAGCACTGGTCTTTCTTATAAAGCTGTCAGTGTCTTCACCTTTTTGCTGTTCTGTTTCTACAATTTTAGAATATTTTTGCTAAGCAGGCTTTGGAGATCGAAATGGATCTCTAAATTGCTTTTTGATTGCTTCTGCGAATTTTTTAATAATATACTTGCTTTGACTCCTCTCACCGCTCAGCAGCATACCCCTCTATTCATCACTAATATTTTCATAACAAATGCAGTTTACGGGACTTTCTCAGTTTCAGTTTTTTCTTTCAGTTTTTTCAGTCTTTTTCAGTTTTTTTTTTACCGTTAGATTTTACCGTCAGGACCGTAAATGTGTATTTTATTTCCGGGGCTAGGCAGCCATTTTGGATTTATGGGCGTTTGAAATTCACGAAAGATGACCTAATAAAAGGTCACTAACTCCTAAAGTAGATAACCTTTAGTATTGTACCATTGGAAAAGTACTGTTATTGTCTTCATTTGTGCAATACATAGTTCGTTCAGGTTCTTTGCCAGTTCGTTCAATTGGCGTCTGTAGCGATCAGCTGTAACCGTTTCATTTGGTTTTAACAGCTCGTAATACACCACACCCTTCTGATCCCACCAAATACACAGCATAAGCTTATATGTTTGATGCAATAAAAAACTTTGTTGTTTACACTTCAACGAAATGACACATACTGAAATTTTTAGCTTATTGACAGACAAAAACAAAGAAAATGGCCGCGGTGTGCTCTGATGCACATAACGCTAGTTACACCATCTGTTATCTAAATCCGCATTATTAATTCCTACTCCTATTATGTACCTTTACATACCCGCCATGCTTCCTTTAATGCGGCACAAACGGATGTAAAAAGTGAATATAGCCTCATCCTTTCGTATGTAGGGTTTAAAGAAAATGAGAGAATGAACCAGATAACAAAAAGTGATATTGAAAATGGATCATCGCTGAATCTGATTTATTTTCAAACAAAAATTGTCTCCAAACAAAAATTTACAACGGATTACGAAGAGTTCGTAATAATAAAAATTTAAAATTTTAAACGATTAGGCAAAGTAAAGCAAAGAAAGCTCGGCCTGGGTTAAGCTGAAAGAACCTATAGTATTGTACACTGACCGACCCACATAAAGACAGTTCCTTTTATGCAATAAGTATTCAAAATGACAGTCACACATTACCTGCGTTCCTTTTACTTCGGATTAGACCAGTTTCCATACAAATTTTCTAATCGTACTGTCGACTAGGATTAGAAATTCTAATCGAATTGCTCTTCTCGTTATATGATAAATAGATGGCGCTGATGTAAAAACTTTGTGGGCACTTGATCAGACAGCCAGTGCCATCTGTTCCTGACATCACTTAAAATGTCAAAGAAATCAGTAGCAGAAAGAAGCAACATTGAAAGAAGTCAACTTCATCTCTTCCTTCTTTTCTGGACCTTTGGCTGCGACACAATCGAACTCCGCGTGGTTATATAATTTATATAATATTTTCTTATTTACTTATTGTATTAGTTTAATAATTTCATTTTACATCATAACTATAATATATATATATAGAAACGACTCTAATAAAGAGAGAATTTGTTTCACACACACTCTAAGTAATTATTCCGCTTCGAGAAGCCCCCAAAACTGGTGACCCCGACGTGATCGTCGTAAAGCACAGGGGCACCGCGAAGCGCAATAGCTCCCCATGCCAGTAGAGCACTCACCCATAAAAAGAGAGATCATCATGAGTTCCGAAGAACAGTCTACCAGCCACACAGAGTCGCAACTTGCACCAGGAGAGGTGCACGCAGTCACGATTCTGAAACTGCCTTCTCCATTTTGGCGTGACAATCCTAGTCGTTATTTCACGGTCGCGGAGATGAAGTTCGACATGCACCGGGTAACCTCCGACGAATCCAAATATCGGCATATCGCCACACATTTGGAAGGAGACCTTCTTGATATCGTAGGCGACATCATCGACAACCCACCGGCCACTGGAAAATACGAAGCGCTAAAGGCTCGCATAATAAACAGCCTTTCTGAATCTCAGGAGGCAAAGTTAAGGCGATTGCTTCGTGGTCAGCCGCTTGGAGAGGAAAGGCCATCACTCCTTCTCCAACGCTTAAGAAACCTGTCAGGTGGGCAGTGCAACGAAAGCGTACTACGCAGCCTTTTTTTGGAGCAGATGCCAGAGAGCGTACGCGGCATATTAGCTATAAGTGAACTACAGTGTTTAACAAAGCTCGGCGAGCAAGCCGACCGGATCGTAGAGGCAATTCGACCGCAAATTTGCAGTGTTCAAACAGTGCCGGTTGAGGTAGGCGCATCTGCGCGTGGCACCACTAATGAAATGAATAAACTGATTGCAATGGTGTCTGCTCTAGGCAAGGAAGTGGCAAAGCTATCGACTGAACGTCGAAGTCGATCTCGCAGTCACAGTCAAACACGAGAAGCGCGGTCCGGCTCAGCAGCAGGAACGAAAAGCGGTGACAAAAAAATCTGTTATCATAAACGGTTTGGCTCCAACGCACGAAAATGCAATTCTCCGTGCTCATGGAGTCCTTTAAACTAGACTCGCCGGCGGCTGTTGAGGCGAACGTCGACGCTAAATTGACATCGAAACGCCTCAAAATCCAAGGCAGAAAATCAGGTGTCTGGTTTCTGATAGACACGGGCGCTGATGTATCTGTGCTGCCAAAAGAAAGCGGGTATACACGCCCGCCAACAAACAAGCTCTTTGCTGCGAACGGCTCCTCAATTGAAGCTTACGGAACCACCATCAAAAGCCTAAACTTCGGCTTGCGCCGCGAAATGGTTTGGCCTTTCATTGTGGCGAACGTGTCACAACCCATAATAGGCGCAGATTTCATCCACCATTTCGGCCTAGTGGTCGATCTTAGACGACAACGCATTGAGGATTCTACCACTCATCTACAGGTGGATCTTCTGCAGTGCTATGAAGGTCGTAAGCAGCCAACATTTATTCAATCGATAAAAATTCTCCTTATGCAAAGATTTTACAAAAATTTCCTTTCATTTTTAAAGACACCAACCGCGACGTCGTCTGCCACACGGTCCAACACCACATCGTCACAAAAGGACATCCCGTCGTCGAACGCCCACGCCGCTTAGCGGGCGAAAAACTTGCAGCCGCTAAAGAAGAGTTCCGAATAATGATGAAGCTAGGAATTTGCCAACCGTCGAATAGCGAATGGGCCTCACCACTTCACATGGTGAAGAAAAGTTCAGGTGGATGGAGGCCATGCGGTGATTATCGTCGCCTCAATTCTATCACAGTTCCTGATAGATACCCCATTCCGCACTTACACGATTTCGTTCATCAACTCGCAGGTTGTAACATCTTTTCAACGCTCGACCTCAAAAGGGCATATCATCAAATCCCGATAGACAAAGAAGACCGCGCCAAAACCGCTCTTATTACACCTTTCGGTTTATTCGAATTCAAGGTGATGACTTTTGGTTTGTGCAACGCTGCACAGTCTATGCAACGCTTTATGGACAAGGTACTTCAAGGATTAACATTCTGCCATTGTTACATAGACGATATTTTGATCGCGTCACGAAATGAGCAAGAGCATCGAAAACAATTGTGTGAAGTCCTAAAACGATTAGAAGAATTCGGACTTGTGCTCAACGTTGCAAAGTGTCATTTTGGAAAAAAAGAGGTAACGTACTTAGGTTACAATGTTAACGAAAGGGGTATCCGCGCGCCTGAAGAGCGTATTGAGGCTATTAAAAATTACCCAAAGCCGACAACAATAGATCAGTTGCGAAAGTCTATAGGCGCCTGGAATTTTTACCGCAATTGCATACCGAACGCAGCAGGAATACAAGCTCCCTTAAATGCCATCATAGTGGGTGCAAAGAAACGCGACAAAAGGCCGGTAAAATGGACGGAAGATGCTGCAAAAGCATTTGATAAGTGTAAACTGGCTTTGGCAGAGTCGGCACAGCTAGCACATCCACATGCAGAGCTACCTTTAGCTTTAAGATGTGACGCTTCAGATATCGCAATTGGTGCGGCGTTAGACCAAAATACCAGAGACGGACCACAACCTTTGGGTTTCTTCTCGCAAAAGTTGAGTCAACGGGAGGCACGATACAAGGTGTATGATAGGGAACTCTTGGCTATACATAGAGCAGTTCGGCATTTCAGACATATTATCGATGGTCGCGAATTGACGATCATTACTGATCATAAACCGCTCATATATGCCTTTGCGCAGAAATCTACCCATGCATGCGATCGAGTGGCACGACAGTTAGAAGAGATCGGTCAGTACACTACGAATATAGTGCACATTCCAGGTGCCGAAAATTTAGTACCTGACGCACTTTCTAGGATCGAGGAGATCAGTTTTCCAGTCTGGATCAGTCCGCAAGAGTTCGCAGAGTTCCAAGAAAAGGATGAGGAGTTAAAGAAACTGCTTAGTAACCCTGAAGGTACATCGCTTCAACTACAAAAGCTTCACACTGATAACAACAAAACAACAATATATTGTGACATGTCCGGGCCGCAGCCGCGACCGTATGCGCCGAAGGAATTACGACGACGAATCTTCGAGGGTTGCCATGGCTTATCGCACCCAAGTCGTGCCATAAAGCGTTTAGTCGGGAGAAGTTTTGTTTGGCCTAATATAAATCGTGATGTAACAAGTTGGGCTCGCTCATGTTTACATTGTCAGCGCAGCAAAGTTGGCCGCCACGTAAAAAACGTACCACAACATATTCCGATGCCTAATGAGCGTTTTCGGCATGTACATGTCGATATTGTGATCATGCAGCCACTCAAAGGTTACAGGTATGTTTTAACTTTAATTGACAGGTTCACGCGTTGGCCGGAAGCAGTGCCTTTACGTGACATCACAGTGAACACAATAGTAGAAGGTTTTTACGCGGGATGGGTGTCAGACAGAGGTTCGCAATTCGAGTCACAACTTTTCGACGCACTGGCGAAACTCATCGGCAGCAAGAGAACTCGAACGACAGCGTATCATCCAGCTGCTAATGGTATGATTGAGCGCTGGCATCGGTCGTTAAAAGCAGCCATCATGTGCCACAACACACCAAACTGGTTGGAAGTGTTACCGTCGATAATGCTGGGTCTCCGAATTTGTCATAAGGACGACATAAATGCTTCGGCAGCAGAATTGGTTTATGGCTCCACGCTTCGCATTCCAGGGGAATTCGTGCTAAGTGAAGAATTGACATCAGAGCCAAGATATTTTTTGGAAAAGTTGAGAGAACAAATGCGGCAGGTTCGATCAGCACCATCAGCGCACCATAACAAAAGAAAAGCCTTCGCACACAAAACTTTACACCAGTGCACACACGTCTTCATTAGGGTGGATTCAGTTAAAAAACCATGCGAGCGACCATACGAGGGCCCGTATGAAGTTATACAACGCATATCAGATAGAGTCTTCAAGGTAAAGGTCGAAGGGACTCCCAAAACAATCTCCACAGAACGGCTAAAACCAGCGTTTTTCGAAAGACCGGAGTTAGCCCACCAAATGCAGAATCCAAGCAACCGCTCCGACCATCCTAAAGTTTATAGCGCAAAAGGGGTAACAAATACCGAAGTTTCAAGACAATTGCACTTCTCGGAGGGGAGTATTGTGGGCAGACAGCCAGTGCCATCTGTTCCTGACATCACTTAAAATGTCAAAGAAATCAGTAGCAGAAAGAAGCAACATTGAAAGAAGTCAACTTCATCTCTTCCTTCTTTTCTGGACCTTTGGCTGCGACACAATCGAACTCCGCGTGGTTATATAATTTATATAATATTTTCTTATGTACTTATTGTATTAGTTTAATAATTTCATTTTACATCATAACTATAATATATATATATAGAAACGACTCTAATAAAGAGAGAATTTGTTTCACACACACTCTAAGTAATTATTCCGCTTCGAGAAGCCCCCAAAACTTTACTTCCGTATGAAATTATAGATGGCGCTGATGACATTTTTTCTTTTTAATTGAAGGTGTGCGTTACCAAATTGATCTTATTTGACTAATAAAGAAGATTCTGACAAACCTGTGAAGACCATGATTGCATCGCTGTGGTTACCATTTTGAATTCAAAGATTTTATTTACTCGAGCAAAAATTGTATTTAATTCTTAACAGCCAAACAGTTGATATTTCAGGACACAACCTTTTTTGTGTGATTTTGTGGGCACATCTGCATGTGAATTCCCTTGCCGTTCCATTTTAAATCAGGATTAGATTTGGAAAAAAGGAACGCAGCTATTGAAACACATGGTGACACATGGTAACTTCAAGTATCTATATATATAAAATTCCTGTGTATGTCTGTTAGCAAAACATGTCCGGGACTTTTTTTGGACTTCCACATCACATAGACCCAGTTTTTCAGTGCTCGTTTAAACGGCGTTTAGTTAAACGCCAAATAAAAGTTAACTGAGATTTGAGTTTTACAGTGTGAGTTTAACTTATATATGTTAAACGTCTCTTATCTATATTTCATAGCGAATTTATCTAAATGCATAGAGTATTTAGCATATACTCGTTACTATAAGTTGATGTTTCAACCTATTTTGGCAGCACCTGTCAATATTTTCATTTTTACAAAGGGAACAGCTGTTCTGGTGCAAATAAACAAAATTATTAGCATAGTTTTGAACAAAGGTAAATGTCTGTACTCGAAGAAACAGCTGTTTTTTATCTATTAAGAAGATAAATTTACCGGAGTTTAACTGAGCAATATTGGCCGGTTAAACGGCGCACAGTGGACTATCGCTTCGAAGCCGCGGCCAAAAGTCCAAAAAGTCGCGCTTACCTAATAAGTTTTTGAAAAATTTGGTATGCAATTTTGTTTATAATAGTTCAATACCTAATGAGCCAAAATATTTCGGTCGGAAACCTTCGTGAATACTTTTGGTGGGCGATCAAATGTGAACCTTTTTTCCATTCTCTAAAAAATTGTATTATTTCTGTTTTTTGCCAAAATTCAAATGACTATATCTAAAAACGTAGTCAACATAACTAAATGAATTAAGTAGTTTCTGAAAGGTCATTTAATTGTCTATAGGAAAAACATAACAACAACTTTGTGCCTTGAATCTAAGTATTTTTCGGTAATTTTTGAAAAAAGGTTAATTTTTATATATATTTTAACTTTGGGAGATTATAAGTCTCAGCGCTTATAAATGCTTATCCTGGAGTTTATTGTTTTTAAAACTATGAAGTGTTGTAAACAATTGCCCCAAACATACATGACCCGCCCGGACCCGCCGGAACCGTTTTTTTTTTCGTTTGAAAATTTTACCTACCTGTATTGTGGATATTCCTGAGTACCTGTGATTTTAGGAAGGGGTGTATTTTCGTAACAGTTTGATCGATTTTTTCACAGAATAGGGTTTATTTCCTTATCTTAATTATTTAATTTTATTATAATGAAGTTTCTATTCCCTACACACGAACTGATGAAGGTATATTCACTTAGTGCTTCCGTTTGTAACACATTAAAGGAGGCGTGACAGGTATAGGAGAACGAATAGAGATATCTTTATCAACCTTGGCAAAAATAATGTCTATCATTGGAAACTCATTGGTATTGAAAATGGGTAAAATCGGACCATTGTCACGCCTACTTTTTATAGTGGGTATAAATTCATCTATGCTTATAGCACAATTTCTCAACTTGTAGAACGAATTTTCGGTTGTCCAGAAGTTCACTGTCTCTGACCAAAACAGACTACCACAAATGGGCGTGGTCCGCCCACTAATTAAATAAAACTCGATTACAGAAGAACGAATAGAGATATTTTCAACAAATTTGGCCCGAATATTCTCTGTGATCACAGGCTATTTAAGGTTGAAAAGGAAAAAACTTAGATTATTGCCACGCCTAATTTTTAAGTAAACGTGTGTCGGGGATATGAACTTCGACCAGGCCGAAGTTAACACTCTTTCTGGTTTATTATTTACCTATTTAATAAATAATCACTTCAAGGAATTCATCATTCAAGTATGAGGACAAATAAAATTCCGGTAGCCTTAATATCATCTCATGGACTCAAAGTTCTATAAAATGTATGTTTTCTGTCTCCATGAATCATTGTTGAAAACAATTACTTATAGAGAGACCCATTGGAGATTTATCAGAAGAAGCACAAGAAAAACGAAACAAAGACTGTAACGTGCACACACGTTACAAATAAGCTAAATATAAGATTATTACAAATAATATTAATTAACTAGAAATATAAGAAAACTGAAATATCAGAATATAGAAATAAGTAAGATAGAACGAAGAATAGCATAAACACGGTCGCAGCGCAGTCGCAGCGTTAAGCGACAAAAACATTCTTATTGTTCTCTTGTTTTAAAAACAAAACCAAGCTTAGGAAACCGTAGATCGCAGGTTCAAATCCCACCAGCGATCAAAACATTTTTTTTTAGCTTCGCATCAATTCTTTTAGTATGTTTGTTTGTACTCTTGTATACACGCATCAACAGAAAACAGAAGAAACAAACACAAAAACCGGTTTCGTCATCATACATACAAACACACAATGTACTATGTGATGATCGACACTAGCCGTTTGCACTCGCGACGTGCATATAATTCGCGTGCCGTTTACGGCAGCCAGCTCATAAAAGGCTGAAACAAAAACATTCAAATTCGAGTTGCGCTGAGTATAAATCTTGCGACTTCACGTATCGGCTTCGGCCATCGGTAATATCTTTATATATTACTAATCGACTTCGGTCATCGGTAAATGCCCTATCATTTACTAATCGGCTTCGGCCATCGGTAATATTTTTATATATTACTAATCGACTTCGGTCATCGGTAAATGCACTATCATTTACTAATCGGCTTCGGCCATCGGTAATATCTTTATATATTACTAATCGACTTCGGTCATCGGTAAATGCCCTATCATTTACTAATCGGCTTCGGCCATCGGTAATATCTTTATATATTACTAATCGACTTCGGTCATCGGTAAATGCCCTATCATTTACTAATCGGCTTTGGCCATCGGCGTGCAACTATATTTGCACGCCACCGGTAGGAAAGTCCCTTAAACAGGAGATTAACCTAACCAGCATTTTGGTTCGATAAATTAAGGCCTTCCGCCGGGAAGCACTTGAGCTTCCAAGCCCTTACCTGAGACCTTCCGCAGGGAAGCACTTTCGCTTTCCTTATATAAATTAAGGCCTTCCGCCGGGAAGCACTTGAGCTTCCAAGCCCTTACCGTAGGCCTTCCGTAGAGAAACACGCTGGTTAAAACTCCTGTTTAAGTGATTTTATGTAGGGAAACTGTACAGCCATCTGCTGCGTGGCACTCTGCCCTTAGATTTGAGTAGGCAAAAACCACATTGCGTACGTATAGTAAGGTATAACAATTGTTAAGTAGATATAAGGATAAAACCAATACAACCAATCCACCGAGCTGAACTCTGCAAAGAGTCAGTGCTAGACTGTGAAAACAGTCGTTCGAAATTCGTGTGGCGGTTGAATAACTTGGAGGGTTACGAGACCCCTTTAAGCGAACCCTGGACAGACTGAGCTTCATCCAGGCGGGAAACTAAAAACTCGTTACAAATGGCGCCCGAACAGGGACTCTCTTCAACAGAGAGTTAAGCACTTACGTTAGAAAGTGCACAAACACAACAAACACTGAATATCAACACGGATGCCACCACATCCAACCTAAGCGTGATTTGCCCTCTCCAAAAGGAGGAGTTAGAAGAACGTCTTAGAGAGTCAGGATTACCGGCAGAGGGAACGGTAAAAGAACTCAGACAACGACTGAGCGACTTTATGAAAACGATACGCATCGAGAGAGGAACCACCACGGCGCTAAGCCCCCGGTTGACACAACACACACTGGCAACTACGCCACTGGTGAAGACCCAAGTCGAAGGCAACCCTAACAACAACAACGTGGACGTCATGAACACGGTTAGAAAATGGGGTCTCACTTTCAATGGGAGCCGCCCACTCAACGAATTTCTGGAAACCATAGAAGAGTTAGCCGATTGTTATAGAATCGAGTACAACCATCTTCTCTTACCACTAAATGAAATTTTGAAAGACAGAGCACGAGAATGGTGGCGCTATAAAAGGAGCGAAATACAAACTTGGCGAGAATTCCGAACAGCCGCTGAAAAATTCTTCCAACCACCACGGCATCTATACCGTCTTGAAGAAGAGATAATGCGCCGGAAACAAAACACTCGCGAAAGGGCAAAAGATTTTATAATGAGTCTCATGTCGCTAATACGGCAACATCCGCACATGCGAGCAGAACAACAAGTAGAGCGAGCATATGAAGGACTCCGCCCAGAATATCGGCTATACATAAAACGCAATGAAGTCGATAACATTGACGATCTCATGACGTTGGCAGAAGAATATGAACATATTCGAGGGGAGGAAACTAGAAGCAACCACCACTCCAACAACTGCAAAACTTCTACGCCCTATGTACGAGAGACACATTGTTGGTCTTGCAGACAACCGGGACACACCAGGAGCAACTGCCGAGAGTACTACCCGCAATCCAGCAAACTACAAAAACCAACAACAAAAAAACAGCCAGCAACGAAAACCGAACAACCGGACCGAAATCAATAAACACACCGAAATCACCACACACACATAAGTCAACAAACATACGGAAAAACCCGAAAACAGAAACCACACCGAACACCGCCAGCTCCACAAGAAACCGAACAAAATCACCGACAAACAAAATCACCACAACACCAGATCACCATCCGACCGCAGCTGACCACCAACCACCGTACATCGCAGCGACCAGAAGAAGTAGTCACCGTCACAGTACAAGGCGGATGAGCCAAATTAAATCACACTGCCGCAGGAAGGGTGATGACCACCAACCAGACTCACACCGCACACAAACCATTTTAGACTCAAACAATAGAAAAGGAATTGTAGGTGTTAAAATGAAAAATGAAGAAAAAAATTATAAGTAAAAGTAAAATACCAAGAATTAAGAAAATATGAATTTGAATTTAATTTGAAATTATTTTTTGTTTCCACCCTGAAAACAAAATCTTTTTTTTCTTATCTTTGTTTTTTTTACAAACCTTTGTAAGGATAGTCTGTAACGTGCACACACGTTACAAATAAGCTAAATATAAGATTATTACAAATAAGATTAATTAACTAGAAATATAAGAAAACTGAAATATCAGAATATAGAAATAAGTAAGATAGAACGAAGAATAGCATAAATACGGTCGCAGCGCAGTCGCAGCGTTAAGCGACAAAAACATTCTTATTGTTCTCTTGTTTTAAAAACAAAACCAAGCTTAGGAAACCGTAGATCGCAGGTTCAAATCCCACCAGCGATCAAAACATTTTTTTTTAGCTTCGCATCAATTCTTTTAGTATGTTTGTTTGTACTCTTGTATACACGCATCAACAGAAAACAGAAGAAACAAACACAAAAACCGGTTTCGTCATCATACATACAAACACACAATGTACAATGTGATGATCGACACTAGCCGTTTGCACTCGCGACGTGCATATAATTCGCGTGCCGTTTACGGCAGGCAGCTCATAAAAGGCTACGGCAAAAACATTCAAATTCGAGTTGTGCTGAGTATAAAGGTAAGCCTTGTACTTGAGATTTTAACACAATCTTGCGACTTCACGTATCGACTTCGGCCATCGGTAATATTTTTATATATTACTAATCGACTTCGGTCATCGGTAAATGCACTATCATTTACTAATCGGCTTCGGCCATCGGTAATATCTTTATATATTACTAATCGACTTCGGTCATCGGTAAATGCACTATCATTTACTAATCGGCTTCGGCCATCGGTAATAACTTTATATATTACTAATCGACTTCGGTCATCGGTAAATGCCCTATCATTTACTAATCGGCTTCGGCCATCGGTAATATCTTTATATATTACTAATCGACTTCGGTCATCGGTAAATGCCCTATCATTTACTAATCGGCTTTGGCCATCGGCGTGCAACTATATTTGCACGCCACCGGTAGGAAAGTCCCTTAAACAGGAGATTAACCTAACCAGCATTTTGGTTCGATAAATTAAGGCCTTCCGCCGGGAAGCACTTGAGCTTCCAAGCCCTTACCTGAGACCTTCCGCAGGGAAGCACTTTCGCTTTCCTTATATAAATTAAGGCCTTCCGCCGGGAAGCACTTGAGCTTCCAAGCCCTTACCGTAGGCCTTCCGTAGAGAAACACGCTGGTTAAAACTCCTGTTTAAGTGATTTTATGTAGGGAAACTGTACAGCCATCTGCTGCGTGGCACTCTGCCCTTAGATTTGAGTAGGCAAAAACCACATTGCGTACGTATAGTAAGGTATAACAATTGTTAAGTAGATATAAGGATAAAACCAATACAACCAATCCACCGAGCTGAACTCTGCAAAGAGTCAGTGCTAGACTGTGAAAACAGTCGTTCGAAATTCGTGTGGCGGTTGAATAACTTGGAGGGTTACGAGACCCCTTTAAGCGAACCTTGGACAGACTGAGCTTCATCCAGGCTGGAAACTAAAAACTCGTTACAAGACTATAGATACTATAGAGAGCACAACACAAGAAAGTGTTCACGTCAGGGTACCAATGAGGATTTATTTAGAATGCTCTTCATTTCTTCTGATCCTTACATTTCGTCTTTAAGAAAAAAGTTTATTAAGACAACAATACCTCTAGATAGAGAAGATGGAGAACTTCTAATGAAACCTACAGACGAATTTTTGTTTTTTAAATAAATAAGTATGTTTATTGTAAATTGTATTTGTGTTTTAGAGTATGTAATAATTTATGTAAAACTGTTCCTATATTTAAATTTTTTAAATAAATATATGATCATAAAAATGAAAAAATACCTGGTGTTCTTATTTTAGCAATGTTTACATACGACTATGTTTCTTTTTCATACTAAAGGCACACAATTTTAAGTATTGTGACATTTTTTGGTCGAAATTGAGTATCCCAAACATTTAAATTGTTATACTGAAACAATAAGCTTTTAATATTGCATGAATAATACTTAATAATTAAAAAAAAACAAATAAGATAAAAAGGTTATTTTTTGACGCGACTTTGATTGAACGCGACTGACGTGTCGAAATTGTTTAAAAATATAAAAAAAATACCTACATATTTCGTACTTAGATTAGCGTAAAGATACATGTTTATTCTTTGATTTGCAAAAAACCGCATTCAAATACCTTAATCTGATCAAAAGTTACAGAATTTTGACCGCGACTAAGTCGAAAACTGCAATTCTAGTCCACTGTCCGGCGTTTAAACTTGTACTGAAAAACACAATGTGTCGTTTAAACGGAGGTTAAATGAGAAACGACGATAACCGAGCACTGAAACACTAGCCCTTAAAAACCTGAAATTGTTTACAGATATTGCTGGGCATCTAATGGTGATGAGAAATATCACAAATTTCAAAAATCTAAACGGCTTCGCCATTTTTTTGCAAAAAATCCGATTGGGAGGAAATTTGTATTTTTTTCCTAAATTGTGTTGTTTAATTTGTCAGATTTTATTATGAAAAATTTTATACCTTGTCTCCACCGGAGAAAATCTACTAGATTAACGACACTTTCTAGATTTTCTCTGAAATCTACCCCTATTTTAAGTTGATTATTCATACAAATTATAACCTACTCAATGACTGGATTATTAAATAATCAACCAGATTTTCGAGAATATTTCGAATACAACTCTGGGTATATTGTGGAAATGAAACAAATGGCAGCTTAAAATGGAACAAATGTCAAAATAAAATAAATAAACATCAACAAGCAGTAAGTTGTGTTTATCTTTATTAATTTTTCAAGAGGAATACAACGACGATAGTTACTATCCTGCCTTTTCAGGACATCTAATTTTCCCCACAAAATTGAAAAGCTACTTCGAGTCATTCGAAACGTATTCTTGAAGTACATTTCGTTCATTTTAGGAACGTCCTTCTCCCAAAAATGTCCATGCCTTTCCTGCAATGAGAAAAATTGAGTTGTGTTCCCTTGTATATGAATGTAGACTTTACCAGTGTCCAAATGCTACGCAATCTACTGTGGAGTGCGGCAACATACACTGCTGCGATTTTTTCCACCTGGATTATAATTCTTCTGCGAAGATAGTAGAGATTGCTCTTATTATATTTCACTTTCTTCCTTTCCAAACTAATATTTGAAGTCAGAATTGCTCATCGCACTAAAATATTATCGACCTCATTCATATTTCAAATAAATTATTTAAAAAGACAACGTAAATATTTGTTTGCTTGAGAACACTAATGTAAACAGTCAAATGACAGCTCGCTTGTGTTTAACTTGGTGGAGACGACCTGATTATCTGAGTAGATTTTCGAAAATCTAGTAACAGTTAATCTTCGGTGGAAACATGCTATTATAGCTTAAAAATTTAATAATTTAATAATTTAAAAATTTAATAATTTTTCATAGTTTAATTTCATTGAATTTTTTTGTTTGTGACTATTTTTGGTGGTGTTGTGTTTAATGGTTTAGCACACTGGCTAAGGCTGTAGAAGTCAGCACGCCTAAAACCCCCAGAGAATTCTTTCCTTTAATCTGTGTTTTTGGGTGCCCACTTGAGCTGCAGAAATTGTGGCGCAAGTTACTTAACCACTTTACAGAAGTCCTACCTGGAAGACATACGGACCATTGTAGAACACACGCAGATTGTGAAAATTTAGCCCTATGGGATGTCCAAGAAATTATTATTTTACATGGTAAAAATTGTACAGACATCGGTCTTAAAACTCCACCTCAAGAGTTGCCGCATGATGCCGGAGCAGCACCTGATATAATGAAAGAAAGAGCAACAGGTCAAGATATGGTCGAAAGTTTAAATGATGAACAGGGTGTTGCTTTTGATAGAGTTATAGATGCAATATACACATCTAGCAGATCATCAAAATGCTTCTTCTTAGATGGACCTGGGGTAAGTGGAAAATCCTACCTATAAAAAACCCTCTTGAGCGTGGTGCGAGGAAAGGGCGATATAGCATTACCTGTGGCCTCCATGGGAATCGCGGCAAACTTTTTAAAAGGAGGTCGCACATACCATTCCCAATTCAAACTGCTAGTACCGCTGGTGGAGACGACGATTATCACAAAAAGTGTTGTTTTTAAAGAAATATTCTCAAACAATATTTGAATCAAATACAAACAATCGATATTAATTGCAATTAATTTTTTACTTTTGATGATCCAAAATAAATAAACCAAAAAATTGTAAGGTGAGAAAGTCCAAAAGACTTCGCAATTTTTTCTACGAAATAAATAAAAAATAATAACTTCCTGGCGAAGACAGGCTATTATGCTAGTAAAGTTATAAATTTAAAAATGCTTTTTACAAATATTGTTTTTATTACAAAACATTGGATTGTGTAAAATAAGCTGAATTTAATTTTAATTATTATTATTAATAAAAATAGAATAACCTGTTTTGGCAGGTACTTTTTGTTAAATATGTTTAAATATTTTTATATATTTCATCAAAAATAGTTTTGGATGTGCAGTGTCAATTACGTACCTAAATTAATTAATAAATCACAATTAAGCTAAACATGTAAGCTATTCTAAAAAATTATCATACCTATTATTCCAAATACTTTTGAACAAATCCAAAGATTCTCGTAAACGATTCTGGGTTGGATCTTCCCGTAATACCATATTATAACTTGAACAAGCCGTCACAAAAATTATTGCTGTAACATCATTGAAACACTGAATCCATTTGCGCCGCTCATCTCGTTGACCGCCAACATCAAACATGCTGAAAAGGTCAACGAATCATAATTGTATAATTTCAAAGATGTTTTGTCGCAAAATACCTTAGAATTAGAGAAAATCCCAAACATTTTTGAGCAGAGTTCGGAAATGTGCGCTTTTAAAAACGCTTTTAAAAACACCGCCACAATGGCACTGTGCGGAAGCCATCAGTATACAACACAAGTGCTGGAGAATCACACACAGCCACAAGCACAGTGCGAGGTCTGGCCAAAACAGTGCTGCGTTCTGTGGACAAACACTAAGCACTAATCACATGCTAACCGACATTTTAAACAAAGGATAGAAAAAACATCGGTTTCACGATTAATGAGGATCTGTCAAATTATGTTCCGGTTAAATTAACTAGAGGATGATTTATTGTTTGTTTGTTCAAACAAATTTGGTGAATAAAATGGAAAAATGCTTAAGAAATATGAATCTATCCCAACCGAAACCGAAATAAGCATATCCTCAATGCAGCAATTCAATTCAATCTGTACATATTCACACAAATTATTCTTAACGAATGTAATTTTATGGGAGTAAAAAAAAAGAGTTTTGGACGAGAGGAAAGCAAGAAAATTGCTTTATGATTTTTGCATTCACCCTTTGCTTTCATGAAAGCAAATCAAAATGAACAAATTCAATTTAATTTGCAAATATTTTAATAATTTCGAACGGAACAAACGTCAAATCTCGCACAATTTGGCCTTACCCAGAAGATAGTTAATTAAATGTTGGTAAGAACGAGAGTTTTTATCATGCGATGAAATAGAATGATTAATTAGCTTCTTGGACCACGCAATGTTTGAATATGTTTACTATAAACTTTTAACTTTCACATTTCCAAATCTAAACAGTTGATCGGGATAAACGTTTTGTATTATAAACATTTCTCATATTATATGTGTTACTTACTGAAAATTAACTTTATCAACTTGAAACCTCGTTTCAAATATGCCTGAAGTCAACACACGACATCTCAAAATATCTTGTTCGTTTGGTGTATAATTTGGTTGTTTAATTGTACTAACACGATCTAAAAAACTAAGAAATAGAATTATAATTTATAACATTGCCTTACTTTGTTGCAACTTAATAGAACTTGTAGCTTAAATTTTAAATTAGGAAACCCCATCCCTGTAATATATTTAAAAGCACATATGTATATGTATTTGTTAAGAGTGATTTCGTTAAGTACTTAATATAGGAAATATTCTGTTAAGTTTTGTAAAAATTGTACTTAAGCGTAGATTATTGGAATTGAAAATCTGTAGTAAATTCCCACAGAGATAAGAATAGTCTGTGGAAAATTTACTACAAGATAGATAAGAATAATCATCCTTTTTGTACAGTTTATTTAGGATGCGTTTTATCTGAAGGACACATTTGGTTGCCTGTTTGGATAAAACGCATCGCTGATAAGAAAACGGTTTCGCGTTCTGACATAAACGTAACGGTATAAGAAAAGGAAACATAACCATAACCATTAATGGGAATGATATTGTAGTGAATATTGATCAACAAATCAGACATTGTGGTTCGCCTAAATTATTTTTTTTAAAAAAAAGTGATTTTCCATTCTTTATTAAACATTTTTCACAGTACATTCATAAAACAGCGTGGTACGATACAGCCTGCTTGAAATCTGTACGTTGACTGACTGCTCTTTATAGGAACGGTCGCTAATGTCGGTGTGAAAAAACGCCGAGTGCTGTCGTGTATATTTATTTATATTTTATATTTATTTAGCAAAATACAGTGGCAGTACAATAAGAAAAGATTTCTTTTATAGTACAAAATATACATGATAATAATAATAATAATAAAAAGAAGAAGAAGAAAGAAGTTTAAAGTAATATAAAGTTGATGTGTTTAGAGATTAGAGGTAAAAGAAAAAAGGAAGATAATTTAAAGTATCAAGTAGAAAAGTGGCTTAGTATGGCACGCTTGAAGATGACACATGATAAAATCGCCCTGAGGCTACTGGGCAAAGAATTCCATAGCCGGACAGCATTGATAAGGCGTCCTTTTGTAGATAAGCTTGTGTAGGAAAATACAGTTTCTAGATGCGTTGTCAAAAATTGACTCTGACAAGGAATCGTTAACTAAAAGGTTAATATTGAAATCCCCCACAACAATAAAATAGTTATAGTCAAGTAGTATATCTGTTAAATCCTGGAAAAAGGAATCAATATTATTATGCTTGGAGGGATTATATACACATGAAATAAAAACCTTAACATGATTGTCATAAATACATAAATTAATATACTCAACACACTGACTATATGATTTATTAATAATTTTAGCTTTAAGACTACTACGAATATAAATCGCAACTCCAGACCTGTCATTCCGGAAGATATTAATTCTTTATTCTAAGATGTGAATCATCAAGATCACTACACAACCATGTTTCAGATATACAGATGACATCCACCGTGGAATCTTCGAAAACATACTTAAAATAATCAAATTTATTAGCATTAAAATGCAACACCCTGAACCCATTCCGCATACCACACAAAATTTTCAATAAAGTTTTAGTATCAACACTGTCACTTCTGTAATCAGACATTAAGGCGGTTTAAAGAAAATTGTACCTTGTGCAACCTCCTCACGTGCCCATATGACATGAGAAAAAGTGTAGAGAACAGAAAAGAACAGAACAGAACACCCTGTATAAGAAGAAAGTAGACAGAAGATGATAAGTAAGAGCATATTAACATTTTTAAGAGAGTGTAGATCATAACTTATATAAAGTCCACTGGCATATACTTAGATCAGCTATCATTTGAGAAGAGAGAGTTCAAGCCAGAGAAATCCACTATCAGAACAGGGTTGCCATCGGCTCGAGTTTTAACAAAAATTTTTCCGTTGTAGGAGAAAGCGGCGTGAAGTTTATCTTTGATTTGGACAAACTTTCGTGTACGTGAACTTTCCCAACACCATTAAGTCCCAAATCTTCCAAACTAATGGCACGACGATTCTGACGGCAAAAGGAGGCAACCGAGCGTAGGAAGCCTTTCCGATGATATGCCGAAACAAATTTTAAAATAATAATTCCGCTCTTTCCTTCTGCACTTGTTTTCACACGAACCGTCGCGCAGTGTAGAATTACAAGAACTGAAACCAACAGCAGTACAGATTGTAGTATATACCTCTTGCAGATTTTCTTCTTTACAAAACGGAATACCAGAAGCAACAACGTCAGTAGCAGCTGCATCATCCTCAAGCTTAGAAATACAAAGTTTTACCCAGAAATACCCAAACAGTTTTTGAGAAGCATACTTTTCTTTCAAATACCAATTTTTTGGCTAGTTGTATTTTATTACTGGTGCAGAAATATGAAAAAAGACTGCTCTGGGGAGGGAGTTTAGACCCTAATTTTCATTTCTTTTGTTTGAAATAGGAGCCTAATTTTAAAAGGATATTAAGAAGCGGATATTTGGCTTTGAAAATCAGCAAGCAAAAATTATCTAGGTCAAACCATTATTTTTTAATATTTTTATTTTCGATGTAAAGTCGAATTTCCATAAAATGATCCTCCCGTTTAAACGGGGTGAAATTGACCCCCCTCCCATACGATTTTTTTCTTGTCTCGACCCAACCTACACGCCCTATTTTTCTGTCCCCTCTTATGCGAAACACCCTGTATAAGAAGTAATTATTTTAAGTATTACGAACGCGCGAAGTAGAACTTTCTCCAAAACAAAGCGAACATCACACCTAAAGTAGCAGAGATTACAAGAGTACGAGTTTTCTAATGCAAAACTTTTATGAACACGAAAGTGAATAAAGGTAAATCAAACAAGAAGTCGTGTAGTGGATACTACAACGTGAACAACATTGCGATCACATGAGAGTCAGTTAGACCCAGCTAACAAGAATGAGTCAGTTAGCCAACATAACAGTCCAGTATGGGCCAATGGGTCAGTATGGCCAATGAGTATAGTTCTCCTACCAAGTAAGTACCTACTTTACATTTTTTTTATGCATGATGACCAGAGTGACATCGGCCATTTAAACCAAGTAAACTCGATAGAAATATGCTTCTTTAAAAAATAAAAATACACTTTTCTTCATTATTTTTTCAATGCGATTTTTTGATTAATCGAATTTAAAATTGTTTTTGTTTTCTGTACAAAGAAATATTTGTATTGAAGTAGTTTATAATTTAATTCGTTTCCTAAATTTACATTAAATAAACATTTATTGTATTTGAATGTAAAATTTGAATAAACGGTTCGAAATTTTCAGCCAAGTCACAATCGATCACATTCATCAAAAGAGAAACATGTGTATAAGACAACACATGTAATCCATTCAAGCATTCATTTACAATATTGCTAAGCACTCTTAACTGCGTTAAAATAAAAGACCTTTTATCAGGTTATGGGCCCAGGATACATGCAGAGATTTCTGAGGAATTTACTAGTCGAAACGTTATAGATATTTTGTTGATAACAAAAAAGATGGCTTCTTCCTTATATCAAATCGAGAAATTGGAAGGAGGAAATTATGAATCATGGAGCGTTCAATACGTGAACGGGGACTTAGTTAAAGCGATAGATGCAACTCCTACGCAGAAGTTGGAATGGGAATCTGTTGACGAGAAGGCTCTGGCAACGATTACTTAAGCGTTAAATCGTCACAACTTTCAACTTACGTAAGAAATTGCAAGACGTCGCTGGAAGCTTGGTTAAAGCTTAGAAACGTACACAAGCCAAGTAGTCCACTTCAGAAAGCATTTTTGTTCAAGAAATTATTGAAATTGGACATGAAAGAAAGCAAAAATATGGTGGAACATTTAAACACTTTTTCGGAATTAATAGACAAGCTGATATGAGTACCCAGATCCAGGAAGAATTACCGGTAATTATTCTACGATCTAGTCTTCAAAAGAGTTACGAAAATGTCGTCATTGCTTTGGAAACAAGAGATCAATTTCCCTCACTTGAAATGCTGAAAATTAAACTTTTGGAAGAATGGGATCGCATGAGTCAATCAGGTGACATTGACTGTAAAAAAATCAACAAGCTTTTGTTGCCACAGCAGCTGGAAAAAGTGATAAAAGCGATAAAAAGAAGATTCTCAAGGGCAACTGCTTCCTATGTGGTAAGAAAGGTCATTACGCTAATAAATGTAGATCCAGAAGGGAACATAAGACAAAGTGCGTGAAGTTAAATTCGTAAATCCAACGCGAATTTAGCAAAGACACAAACCAAAATACGAATTTAAATTCGTGCATAATTAGCAGTGCCAAGGTAAGGTGTCATTCAGATTTACTTATTCGTTTAGTAAAACATATTATCTGAAAACGGTTTCTATATTGTTGGAAAGGTGTATATATCAGCTACCTTATCCTGAAAAATTCATCCGTGCACAGGCAAGGATGTGGCGTCAGTGGCCACTGTTACCCAGTGTACCTCCAGAAGCACTTCTCATACACATTTTGTTCAACAAAAAACATAACTTGGACAAACGTTGTATACAGTTCGAAAGGTCACTATATCAGCCTCCTATTCCTGAAAAGTCTATCCGTGCACAGGCAAGGATGTGGCGTCAGTGGCCAACGTTTGGTTACCCAGTGCACCTTGTCATACACTTCGACAAACACTTTGTTCAACAAAAAACATAACTTGGACAAACGTTGTATACAGTTCGAAAGGTCACTATATCAGCTACCTATTCCTGAAAAGTCTGTCCGTGCACAGGCAAGGATGTGGCGTCAGTGGCCAACGTTTGGTTACCCAGTGCACCTTGTCATACACTTCGACAAACACTTTGTTCAACAAAAAACATAACTTGGACAAACGTTGTATACAGTTCGAAAGGTCACTATATCAGCTACCTATTCCTGAAAAGTCTAGTCGTGCACAGGCAAAGATGTGGCGTCAGTGGCCAGTGTTTGGTTACCCAGTGCAACTTCTAATACACTTCGACAAACACTTTGTTCAACATAAATCATAAGACATGCTCTCTGATTGCGATGGCAAAATCCAAAAACAGAAATGAATCGAATACTTGGTGTATCAATAGTGGAGCAATAAGCCATATGTGCTCGAATCGAAAGCTGTTTACAGAATTCGAGAATAACGACGATGTCATCATGTTAGCTGATGAAAAGCAAATCCGTGCGTAGGGAAAGGGCATAGTCATGGGAAGATTTGGTGGTATATCTCTTGATTTAAAGATGTTTTATATTCTTCAGATTTGCATGGTAGCTTTATCTCTATTAATAGCTGTGTCGACCATGGCAATAGTGTAAAATTTAATCACAAATCTGCAGTGATTGTTGATGGTACTGGAGATTTGGTAATTAAGGCCATAAGAAAAAACGGACTATTTATTTGTGAAGCCGATGAAGAAAAGGAAAAATTATGCTCCGTAATTTCAAGTAAAGAATTGTGACACTTGAGAAATGCACCTTACTATCAAAGCTTGAATGAATTATATAAGGATATGGTCAACGGTTTTGGAATGAAAAAGGATACCGTGCAGGAAATCTGTAAAACGTGCATGGCTGGAAGGATTCATGCGGCATCATTTCCAAGTAAAAGCGAAACAAGATCCAATGAGTTGTTGGAGCTCATTCATTCCGATTTGTGTGGTCCCATGAATGTTGATTCCGTATGCGGTTCTAGATATTTCTTAACTTTTATTGACGACATGTCCCGAAGGGTATTTGTTTATTTCCTGAAATGTAAGAGTGAGGTATTTGAGACATTTAAATTGTTCAAGACAATGGTGGGGCGTCAAACTGGTTGTAAAATAAATTGTCTAAGAAGTGACAATGGCGGAGAATATGTGAACAAGGCTTTCAATTATCTCGAAATGAGGGTATCCAACGTCAACTTACCGTACCTTATACTCCCCAGCAGAACGGTGTCGCTGAGAGAGCGAACAGAACGTTAGTGGAAATGGCGCGCTGTATGCTAATACATTCAAGATTGAGCATAAAATTGTGAGCAGAGGCTGTATACACAGGAGTTTATTTGGCCCATATTACATTGCAAACAGTTGTTCGATCGAACAGTCACATTGTTTTTGTTTTCTGTATAAAGCTGTCAACTCTCAGTTCATCCGTGAGAGAATTGAAACGGATGAACTGTTCGCATAGCAAATACTCTGTTCGCAGGCGATGAGTGCAAACTACAAACAGAACAGGGTTGTTGTGTGGTGTAATAAAGAAGTATGCATGTTATGGTGTGAAAAAGCTCCACTTATATCGGAAAAAGGAGGATTGCGTGAAAATAATTGCACAAAGCAACTCCAAATATGTATATATACTACGGAAAGTGTTTGACTGTTGTGTTTGCAATGTAACATAGCAAGCGAACAGATTTGACGGGAGAGTAAAATAGTTCATTTCTTTGGACTGTTCGATCGAACAACTGTTTGCAATGTAATATGGGCCTTTGCGAAATCGATGTCCTACAAAGGCAGTGACAGACAAAACGCCACATGAACTATGGACTAGTCGTTAGGCAAATGTAAGTCACTTTAAGGATTTCGGTTCATATGCTGTTGTCCTTGACCAAAATAAACAAAGAGGACAATTTTGTGCTAAAGCTTCAAATTTCGTAATGGTGGGATATTCACGAGTGTCTAAGGCTTATCGTTTATACGATAAGAAGAGACAAGTAATTATTGAACGTCGTGAAGTCCGGTTTGATGAAAAATGCAATAATCGTAAAAGGGATGGAGATAGTTGTACATCTCATTACGATTTCATTACATTCACTCCTGAAAATGATGAAGTACGAAAAAATAGTGAAACTGAAGAGCTTGGAAGAATTAATTCTGAACCAGAAGAAGATTTCCAACCAGTTGCAGTAGCTGAAGAAAACGTAGACACTGCTGTTAATGAAGAAATACATCGTGAAGAAGACAGTGATGACATTTCGCTCGAGGAGGAGCATATTACTAATGGAACTGTGAAAAAAGTTCCTGGTAGACCAAAGATTATCCGGAGCGGTAAACCTGGAGGACCAAGGAAAGTTCCACATTACTTAAATAATGCACTGGAAGAGCAATTACCGACATCGTACGTAGAGGCATTAGCAAGCAAGCAAAGCCAAAAGTGGAAAGAAGTCATGTCGAGTGAAATGAGTGAAATCTTTAGATTATAAGGACACTTTTTCGCCAGTAGTTAGATACGCATCAATAAGATTATTATTAGCCTTAGCAGTTGAACACCAAATGAAGCTGCATCAGATTAATGTAGCAACTGCATATTTAAATGGAGATTTGCATGACAAAATATTTGTATATGCAGCAACCAGAAGGATTAGTAAATAACAGTCATCCTAATAAAGTTTTACGTCTGAATAAAGCCTTATACAACCGTACTAAACACATTAGCATAAGTTATCAATATATAAGGGAGGTGGTAAAATTTAAAGAGGTTGAATTGATTTACTGTCCTTCAGAACATAATGTTAGTGATATATTCATAAAGAATCTACGGAAAGTCAAACATATAAAATTTGCAAATTCATTGAATTTAAAATATTGGGTTGTTCGGAAAGTCATTTCGTTTTTTTTTTTGTGGAAAGGAAAGACAGTTTTCATATAATAAACAAATACTTTATTAAATTATATATTGACCGTTCTGGTCCAACACCTTTTGCCATCTTTCTGGTAGTAGCATAATTCCACGCTCATAAAATGTTTGGTAACTAACTAGTTAGTTTATTTAAATATTAATGTTTGAGGAGGAGTGTTGGAAATATATCTAATTATTATATACTTGTTAATAATTCTATCTATCTATGATTTGCTTGTGAGAAATAATTTTATTTTATAATAAATTTAAAAATTGTTATTCATAATTTCTATTCTGAACTCTTAACTGCGTTTAAATAAAACATATATGAGATATAAATTTGTGCACTAGAAGACCTTTCACCAAACCAAACAAATTTCAGTCAAAAGTAATAAAAGCAGTAGCACGCGTACACACCGCTCATTTGATTCCCCAACAAGCAAGCGTAAAGGTTAAGGGTATATTTACTTTGTCACGAAATGTGTAACGCATAGAAATAGAGACCATAGGTATAGAAAAGTCCGCTTGACCTCCTGAGTCGATATAGCCATGTCCGTCCATCTGTCTGTCTGTCTGTTGAAATCACAGGAGAACCGGTGAAGATATCGTAATGAAATTTTGAAGAAATATTGTTTCTTGTGGTGTGCAGGTTGGTATTGAAAATGGGCAAAATCGGTCAACGACCACGCCTAGTTTTTATTATAAATGTGATTTAAGCGTTTGTTTTTTAGTTATGGCAACAAAATTTCCTTCCTGGGTATAGAGTAGCATTATCCGTTAATATGCCAAATATGGGCGTGCTCCGCCCACTTTTAGGTTACACAGGCAAAAGATGGTTATATTGTTAAATATATAAACTTCCTGAATAAAACTTTACATAAAAACTTATTTTCCAATAAAACATTATAACACCAAAACTGGGCGCGGTCCGCCCACTTTTACACTAATTATACAGTATAGCTCTACAGAAACAGCACCAGGTCAAGATATGGTCGAAAGTTTAAACGATGAATAGGGTGTTGCTTTTAATAGAGTTATAGATGCAATATACACATCTAGCAGATCATCAAAATGCTTCTTCTTAGATTAACCTGGGGGAAGTGGAAAAACCTACCCATAGAAAACCCTCTTGAGCGTAGTGCGAGGAAAGGGCGATATAGCATTACCTGTGGCCTCCATGGTAATCGCGGCAACCTTTTTAAAAGGAGGTCGCACATACCATTCCCAATTCAAACTGCCAGTACCGCTGGTGGAGACGACGTTTATCACAAAAAATGTTGCTTTTAAAGGAATATTCTTAAACAATATTTGAATCAAATACAAACAATCGATATTAATTGCGATTAATTCTTTACTTTTGATGCTCCAAAATAAATAAACCAAAAAAGTGTAAGGTGAGAAAGTCCAAAAGACTTCGCAATTTTGTTTACGAAATAAATAAAAAAAACTGGAAGAGTTTTAACTTCGGCCTGGCCGAAGTTCATATACCTTACACACGTTTACTTAAAAATTAGGCGTGGCAATGGTGTAATTTTTTTCCCTTTTTAATCTCAAATAGCCTGTGATGACAGAGAATATTCGTCCCAAATTTGATTAAGATATCTATATTTTTTTCTCCTGTAATCGAGTTTTATTTAATTAGTGGGTCCGCCCACTTTTGGTAGTCTGTTTTGGTCAGAGACAGTGGACTTCTGGACAAAATTTCAACCGCAAATTTCCCCCCGTTTAGACGGGCGGGGACATTTTATAAAAATCCGACTTAACATCGGAAAAAATAATATTAAAAAATAATGGTTAGATCTAGATAACTTTTGCTGATTTTCAAAGCCAAATGTTCGCTTCTTAATATCCTTTTTAAATTAGGTTCCTACGTCAAACAGTTGTTGAGAAAATTAATGCCAAAGTTAAAATTTGGAATAAAAATTCCGACAAAAAATTTTTAGTCGCAATTTTTTGTTTTTAAATACAGCATTAAGTATAAATTTTTTTCCGACTATAAAATTCTCTAATCAATTCTAGACAGAATGCTTCAAACCGGAAGGATCTATGATTTGTAATATAGTTTCCGAGAAAACTGAAAAGTTCCGATAAAGCCTAATACACTGGCGGCTCTGCAAGATATGCGGTTTATGTAAATATGAAAATGAAGTTTACGATCCAGGACTCATCAGCAACATTCAAATAATCAAGCTTATAATCGCCAATACTATAATTAAATATTAATGGGTTAGAGCGAAATGTCATTTGTTTGCACTTACTTAAATTCAGCTTTATACAGTTTACGTTACACCATGCAAGCAACGAGATAAGATCATCTTGCAGGAGCATTTCATCATGTTAATTTTTATACGATAAGAATAACTTCACTGAATTCTAGCAAACTTTTAGTTGTAGATTGTCCGGGTCGGAAACCATGTTGAGCTGGAGAGATCAGGGCATTAACACTGCTTGAAATATGATAGGTAATTATTTTCTCAAGCAGTTTTAGAAACGCGCTAAATTTGGCAATACCACGATAGTTTTTTATATCTATTTAGTTCTATTGTCAGATTTATGCAGTGGGGTAATAAATGATGGTTTCCATGACAAAGAGAAGTAGCCAGAGCGCAAAGAAAAGTCAAATAGTTTAGTTATATGTGACACTAATTTATCAGCACATTTTTTTAGACATGCACATTCTATCTGGGCCCGGATTATAAGAGGATTTAATAATCTTTAATTCTTTTAGGACTATCAAATTATCTATAATTGGATGTGCGATGGAGCCAGATAAAACTTCATATGGATAATTCGTCAAGTGTTAAACACCCGAATATGTTGTTTTAAAATAATCCGCAAATAGGTTACAGATCGTATTAATACTATCCGATTCAATATCATTAAATTTCATACAAGGTGGAAATATTACAGTCTTGCGTTTAATATTTATAAAATTCCAAAAAGATTTTGGGTCCAAGCGTAAGTTCGAGTTAACTTTTTCTATATAATTGCTATAGGACTGCTTTCATAGATGCCGGTATTTACGTTTTGTAGACAAATAATTGCATAGGTTTACAGTAGTAAGTGTTCTACAATATAATCTTTAAAGTTTGATTTTATCCTCCTTAACGCACGTAGATCTTTAGTAAACCAAGTAGGGCCAGAACAGTAGGTCTGTGATCGCAACGGTACGAATGAATTAAAAGATTTCGTTAAGGAGTTGTTAAAAGAAGTTACAGCGAAATCCAGACATGGTGTAGATTCATCCAGATGTAGGATTGAACTCCAATCTAGGGAGCTAATAGCATTATTCAAAAGCTCATAATTTGTGTGTTTAAGGCAGCGATGTCCAAACTCCCACTATCACATTTTGAGTGTGTATTGGAAATTTTTTCACTTAGCACTGAGAAAAATATATGCGCTGAAACACAAAGTATGAATATTTTTGGATTTTTGTTTGTTTGCACGCTACATATTTGGATTATTGTAGTACATTGCGATTGAAGCATAAGATCGGAAATTAACTTTTGATGAGTAATGTATATGTATTATTTTATAATATAAAGTAGACTATGCAATAATATTTTATAATATAAAGTAGATAATACAATAATATTTTATAATATGAAGTAAATTGAATAATGCACTAATATTGTTTAATATAAAAAAAATTCACATAAACTTTGTCATAAAGACAAAGATAAGATAATTTTTTGGTTGTAGCAAAATTAAAGAAGCGCGGCATACAGTCCTATCTCGTCGATGTCTCGGACTGACGAGATTTCGTTACGCTCGCAATGTATACATATTATGTCAGTCAAAAATTGAGTAGCCGAATTGCTGCTCTTGGGCAGCGCTGATCTAGTGTTAAGACCCTCTTTGGCCTGTGTAACCTGAAAGTGGGCGGATCACGCCCATATTTGTCATATTAACGGATAATGCTACGCTATACCCAGGAATTTTGTTGTCATACCTCAAAAACGAACGCTGATATCACATTTCTAATAAAAAATGAGCGTGGTGCTTGCCCGATTTTGCCCATTTTCAATACCAACCTGCACACCATCAGAAAGAATATTTCTGCAAATCTTCACCGGTTCTCCTGTGATCTTGATTTTAACAGACAAGCAGACAAAAGAATATACATATATACTCAAGAATATATATACATATATACTCAAGAAAATATACATATGTATATACTCAAGAAAAGTATATATTACTTTTCTATACCTATCTTCTCTATTTCTATGCGTTACACATTTCGTGACAAAGTGAATATACCCTTAATCTTACGGTGTAGGGCAGGGATGTTCAGCGGAGCTGCCCGTAGCATTTCTGGCGAGCTCAGCAATTGCTCGTGCGATCTGGGTGAGGGGGATAGGTTGAGACGGAAGTGTTGGAGACAGTGGCGTACGCATTAAAACTTTAGGTTCTTTGGGTTTTTGAACCCTCTCTTTAAAACACCAACATTTTCTCATACCGTTTACAATATATCAAGGTTTTGATTGAATTCAGCCTTTAAAAATTTAGGTATGTACTTGTTTAGTAAATTATATCCGGCAATTTTATAATACCACGGTACAAGAAATTGAAAAAACCCGAATTAATATCTACGCCCATGGACAAATGCTTCAATAGTTATGCACACAACTTTTCTATCAGATACAGCAAGCTTAAAACATGAACACACAACAGGAAAGGGCAGTATATTTCAATTAATGTTTAATTTTAATGTTTAATTTTTTTATTTATATTAAATATTAATTATCCAGAATGTATCTGTTCTATTCATTTCAAAAACACTTTCAATAATGAGCCAATGTAATTTAAAAAACCCACTTATATTTTGCATTTTTTATACATTCAATCACTATTCCTGGAATACACCTCAGAGTTTAAATTATTTTTGTTGTCGTTGGCCACATGCCACACTAACAATAGCAATAAAAAAATAAGGACGCTTAGGTCTGGGCATTATTTGTCATTAATGTCGGCTGGGTACTCATAAATATATTTTTGCTTATATGTATCCAACAGCCAATGTTGTGAATCAGACGGTTCACCCTGTTGTGAATCAGACTGTTCACCCGGTTGGACCAGAAGTAGTAGTTTTTAAGTGCATTTTTTTGAGGAGTTTTCCTCGGGGTTTTTGCAAGCCTGTTTTTTGGAGAGATGATTGTAAAAAAAATAAACTAAGCACGGGTTTTTGCATACTAGAGAGCTGTATTTTTTGCATTAAAATAAAGGAATAAAATTCTTAACGTCAGAGCTGCTTGTTTCATTTAATCAGAAGAATAAAAAGTTACAACATTTGGCGACCGTGACAGGACATGGAAACTATTAAGAAACAGAGGAAATTGTTAAGAACAGCCGTCACAAAGGCTAATAACAATTTCTTGGCGACAGCAGCGCAAGATGGCGGAAGAAACGAAGCCCTGATATTGTTCCATTTGTTAGAAACCAAGATGGCAGATCTAGAAACTGTACACGCTGCGTACAACAAATTGTTACTTGAGTCTTCAGAAGACGATGAGAGTTGACGTCAGAAGCTGAGAACGGACAACGCCAGTTCCACAGAGCATCCACCTCAGTAACACCACAAACGCTGAAGCTTCCAAAATTTGAGCTACCAAGATTCACTGGCCACATTAAGGAATGGCTACCATTTTGGAGTGTATTCAAGAAAATACATGAAGATGCATTTATACCAGAGGAAGACAAGTTCCAGTATTTAATGCAGTCTATGGTTCCCGGTTCCCGGGCCAGTGATTTGGTAACCAGTTTCCCGCCGACGGCGCAGAACTATTTAAAAGCCGTATTCAGTTTAAAGAGCCGTTTTGGAAGTGATGAAATTATCGTTGAGTACTATGTGCGAGAGTTACTAAAACTGGTGTTGCAGAACGCCTTAAAAGGCAACAAACGAGCATCAATTGCGACCACGTACGACCAGCTAGAATCGTATATTCGAGCACTAGATACACTGGGTGTTACGACGGATAAATGCGCAGCAATGTTGTATCCGTTGGTGGAGTCTTCACTGCCAGAGGAGATTTTAATTGCTTGGCAAAGAAGCGGAAGAAGAGGCGCAAACAGCGAAAACCAAGCAACGGGACAATCTCAAACATCCGACAGATTAAACAGCCTTCTAGAATTTTTACGAGTAGAAGTCGAAAATCAGGTACGCGTGGACATGGCTATGGCTGGTTTCGGGCTGTCTAAGGAAAAGGAGACGACAAGCAGTCTGAAGGCCCACAAGGAAAAAACAAAGGAACTGGCGAGTGCAAGTGCATTATTTGTATCCGAGGGAGATAAGAAGGTTGTATGTGTATTTTGTAGGTCGGTGGAACATGACTGTAAAGACTGCGTAACTGCGCGTAATTTAAAGTTAGATGAGCGTAAAGATATTTTGAAACGGGAGAATTGTTGTTTTAGATGCATGAGACGCAATCACTTTTCTAGTAAATGTAAGGTTAACGTAAAATGCGAATGGTGTGCAAAACGACATTTGTTGTTGGTATGTCCGAGTTTTGGAGTGGCCGAACGAGCCACAGGAAGCAAGGCTCTGGACGGAGATAAACCCGTTGAAAATACATTAACTGCCTTATCGGAGTGTCCAGAGGTTTGTTTGCAGACACTTCGGGTCAGGGTATATTCGGACAACCAGGAACAAATCGTAAGAGCTATTATTGACACGGCGTCACAACGGTCGTATATACGTTCGGATATTGCGCGGCAGTTAAATTACCGAAGAATCGGCGAAATAGAAGTTACGCAGTCTTTGTTCGGTGGCCTAAAGGGCGAATGTAAAATGCACGATATATATACACTACCGGCCAAAAGTTTCGAAGCACCACTCCTGTTCATAGAAAATCGTGTGGCATTTCTATATTATTGTATAAATTTTGATTTTTTCTTTTTTAATAGGATGGTTGTAAAGTGATAACTGTAATATGGAACCCAAAACGGGTTTACGGCGTTCATTGTTTAATTGCATGCTCAAACAATGCACTAAGTCAAGAAATTGGATTTTTTTGTTTATTGCACTTGCCATACAAAATCGAGAAAAAGAATTATAAAAAACCTTTTTCAGGTACTCAGGGTAATTTTTTTATGGGGTAATTACTAAAGGTAATTATGAATAATTATTACCATCCATTTTTTACCCTGGGTCATGTATAAAAGGCTGACCTAGAATATTGACACCTTTCTTTGTTCCTCAAGATTCAAACTGACCAAACGTTAAAAAAACCGAAGTAATGCCAAAAAATAAGATTGATATAAGATTGGATTGGATTGGATTGGATTGGATTGGATAAGATTTGATTGGATAATTTAGCAAAAATTAAAAATTTCGACTAGTTTTGTGCATCGCACCATACAAAAGTACAAGGATTATCACACTCTTGCGGACCTTCCGCGGTCCGGAAGGCCAAGATCGGCAAGAAATCGTGAAGATAGAGCAATGAAAATATCGAGCAGACAGAACAGAAGAAAAACGGCTCCAGAAATACAAGCTGAGATGGATAACAGCCGATCAAACCCGGTGACATTAACAACTGTAATAAGGCGGCTAGAGATGCTGGTCTTTGTGGAAGGATTGATAAAGAAAAACCCTTACTTCGACCACGAAATAAAAAGAGAAGGCTTTAATGGACTCTAACCTATAAGAAATGAACCGAAGAGGATTTCAAAAATGTTCTTTGGAACGACGAATCAAAGTTCGAGTGTTTGGGTCAAATAGAAGAATTTTCGGCAAATGTAGTGCCCAATAGAAGATGCTGCCGGAGTGTGTAATACCAACAGTGAAGCACGGCGGCGGTTCCGTTATGGTCTGGGGATGCTTCTCAAGCAATGGAGTAGGCGATTTAATTCGAATCGATGGAATTATGCGAAAGGAGGAGTATAGAAAGATAGTGCAGCACAATGCCATACCATCAGGCCTACGATTGATCGGCGAAGGTTTCGTGCTGTAGCAAGATAACGATCCCAAACACAGCTCCAAATTGTGCAGAGGCTATTTAGAGAACATGCAAACATTTGGAATATTAACAAATATGATTTGGCCTGCCCAGTCACCCGATCTCAATCCAATAGAGCTTCTATGGGTTGAGCTGGGCCAAAAGATGCGAGAAAAAGCGACTACGTCGACAGAGGAAATGTGGAATGCATTGTTGGAATCATGGAACAATATACAACAGGAAACCATAAAGAAATTAATGGCCAGAATACAAAGAATTGTAGCAAAAGTTATTCAGTGCAAAGCGGGATTTTTTGATGAAAAATCAGTTTAGACGTTTTTGTAAAAATTTTGATAATAAAAATTATCCTAAAATATAATTTTAATGTAATTTGTAAGGAAATGTAATAAACTTTATAATTTACAATTAAACTTTTTATTTTTAAAAGCTTTGGATAACTATTGTTAAGATTTGTGGAAATTTCAAGGGTGCTTCGAAACTTTTGGCCGGTAGTGTAAGTTACGTATGAAAAGTTTAGATAATATGTATGCATGCAATTTTTCTGTCTTGAGCCAAGCCACTATTTGCGAAACGATACCTGGTATTAGAAATGATAAGTGGGTTGAGAATTTGCGTCGTAACAATGTAATCCTGTCAGATATCGGTAACACTAGTAAATCCATAGATATTCTTATTGGAGCAGATGTTGCAGGAAAATTATTGACAGGAAAAAAGGTAGATTTAAACAACGGATTAATAGCTTTTGAAACTATGTTAGGTTGGACAGTCATGGGTAAATTACCGACGTTCAGAGATAAAACCAACGCGGCCGTTATGGGAACTACAATGTTGGTGCAAGACGTAAATATTTCAGATTTTTGGAAACTAGAGGTTTTAGGGATTTCAGATCCAATCGAAAAATTGCGCAAAGAGATCAGTGATCAGCGGATACTAGATTTTTAAAAAAACAGCTAGATTTACTATGGAAGGACGTTACGATGTAAGACTACCGTGGAAGGAAAACTTTTCGCCTTTACCAACTAATTATGAAATAGCGTTAAAGAGATTAGATAAGACAGTGGGAAAACTTAAACGACAGAATCTATTTGACGATTATAATGAAGTTTTTAAAGAATGGTTAGCCGAAGGTGTAATTGAGAATGCACCCGCGAATGATAATGGCGAGCAGAATTATCACTATTTGCCACACCGTCCAGTTTTGAAGAAACATGGTACTACACGTATAAGACCCGTTTTTGATGCATCTGCTAGAACAAAGGGGTACCCATCGTTAAACCAATGTATTGAAACCGGGCCTAATTTGATCGAACTTTTGCACTCAGCAATAACTAGATTCCGCGAAAGGGAAATTGGTGTCGTTTCGGATATTAAAAAAGCATTTTTGCAAATTAGTGTAAATGAACGAGAGAGAGATTTTCTACGTTTTTTGTGGTTAAAGGACAATAGAGTCATAGAGTACCGTCATTGCCGAGTGGTGTTCGGATTATCGGCGAGTCCGTTCTTATTAGCAGCCATTCTATTACTGCACATGGAGGCAGCTGGAAAGTGGGCTGAGGACGAAGGTTGCCAATGGACGAAATCGACAGTCAACCAATTAAAGACTTCCTTTTATGTAGACAATTGCGTAACAAGTGTTGAATCACCTGAAGAGCTAGAAACTTTCATTCGGGAATCTACGGCGGTTATGGCTAGTGGTGGTTTTGAGTTGCGTGGTTGGGAGAAGACGAATGATGACATAGTTATCAAAACTACTATGGTTTTGGGCGTTGTATGGGACAAAAGCGACGATTCTATCTCTATTAATCCGGAAATGGTGAATATAGAGATACCCAAGAGGGTTACAAAGAGAGATATTTTGTCCTCAATACAAAAAATATTTGATCCTGTTGGTTTCACGTGCCCAGTTTTTTTGCAACCTAAGATATTAATGTCAAAATTGTGGGAGGAAAAATCAGGTTGGGATGACGAGATCTCTAGCCAATTCAGTATGGGTTTTTTGCAGTGGCTAAATGAATTAGGATGTCTCAAAGAAATAAAAATTCCTCGGAAAATTGGCGAGGGTAATTTAGAGTTACATGCTTTTGCCGACGCGAGTGGTTCCGCATATGCGGCAATAGTTTTCGCTAGAACTGAGGGTATAGGCAAAGTCAGAGTTACGCTTTTAGGCGCAAAGGCGCGTTTGGCTCCAAAGAAGTCGACAATTCCACGACTCGAGTTGATGGCAGCTACGATCGCCGCAAGATTAGGTACAACTATTTCGAAATTTTTGCAACGACCGGTCGAAAAGATCTACTGGACCGATTCTACTACGGTATTAGCTTGGATAAATAGGGACACAGAGTGGGGAGTTTTTGTACAGAACAGGATAAAAGAAATTCGTAGTTTGAGTGATGTTAGGGATTGGAGGTATGTACCTGGAGTCCAAAACCCGGCAGATCTTCCATCACGCGGGTGTAGTCCGACACAGCTAGTAGAATCGAAGTGGTGGTCAGGGCCTGAGTGGCTCTATGAGTCGAAGTCGATGTGGTCTTTCGGGAAGGGAGGCGTTGATGAAAGCCAAGTAGGTAGTGAGGTAAAAATGTCGGTAGTTCATAACATGATCAATCTAAAGAATTCGGAGTTCAAGGCAAGCAAATACTTCTCCTCGTACAGTCAGCTAATTCGGTTTTTGGCGTGGATGAGACGATTTTTAAAGAATTGTAGAAGAAGGTTAGAAAATAGGGCCATTGGAACAAATTCCAATGAAAAGCTTCCTGATAGACTAAAAAATGATCAAGAGCCTTACCTCACTATGAAGGAAATAAGCGACGCTGAAGTAAGTTTATTAAGACATATCCAGGGTATTATGTATGAAAATAACAACAATAAACTATCGCCATTGAAGACATTTTTAGATGGCCGGGGGCTACGAGTTTTAAAAACTAAAATTGCCAATCGAGAAGATAGCTTCATGTTTTTATGTCCTATCATATTAGAAAATAACGTGGATATCGTCAAAATGATCGTTCGAGAATCACATGAAAAATGTGGTCATATGGGGGTTCAAGTGGTAATAAGTAATCTTCGCGAAAAATTTTGGATAGTCTCGCTGCGTAGGCTCGCAAAAGCGGTTATAGCGGAGTGTGTAACTTGTAAGAAACAAAGGGTTAAACATATGGAGTGTAACTCACCTCCTTTACCAATAAATCGTGTGCGGGACGCGGCGGTTTTCGAAATTGTAGGCATAGATTTTGCAGGGCCTATATATATTAAAGAACGGGGTAAAGGTTGGATTTGTATTTTTACGTGTGCCGTGTATAGAGCGCTGTTCATCTAGAACTAGCCTCATCTCTAGATGTCAAAGGATTTTTGAATTGTTTACTTAGGTTTATTAAAAGACGGGGTCGTCCAAGAACTATATACAGTGATAACGGGACGAATTTTAAAGGTGCCTACAACATGTTTAGAAAATGTGACTGGGGAAAAATCGTTAAAAGGACGTCGGTGTATGAAATAGAATGGATTTTCAACCCCCCATCAGCGCCCTGGTGGGGAGGATGGTGGGAAAGATTGATAGGAACTCTAAAGAATATATTGCGCAAAGTATTGGGACGAGCAAGTCTTGGGTATGAAGATCTAACAACAGCACTTTGCGATGCCGAAGGAATTATAAACTCGCGACCCTTAACGTATGTTTCAAAAGATCAGGACGATTTAAAACCTTTGACGCCGTCCATGTTTCTTCAAGACATAACAGAGGTAGGAACGCCAGAGTGTGACATGATTTTTCACGGAAAACTTAACAAAAGATATAGATATAGGCAGAAGATCTTCAGTGATCTTAGATCCAGATTTCGTACCGAATACTTAGGTCGGCTGGTTTTGAAGAACGGAAAGGCAGAGAATCGCGAGTTGAAAAGCGGTGATGTTGTGCTCATTGGAGACGACTCGCAGAAACGTTTGTACTGGCCTATGGGTCGGGTGGTAAACATAATGCCGGGTAGTGACGGTGAGGCTAGAGTGGTTTTACTGAAGACGAAGAATGGCATGCTTATACGACCGATACAAAGGTTATATCCATTAGAGATACCTATGGAAGATACCTTTTCCAAAACATCTTTATGTAAAAGAATTGTCAGCTCTGTCCATAGAAGACCTCAGGGTGAACCAACTATTGTGACCACTATAAGTGGACGAGAAATTAAAAGGCCAAAGAGGCTTGTAGATAATTGATTGTATTGTATTGTTTGGTGTGTAAATTGATGAATTATTAATGTAAATACTTTTACACACAAAAAAGGGGGAGGATGTTGTGAATCAGACGGTTCACCCTGTTGTGAATCAGACGGTTCACCCTGTTGGACCAGAAGTAGTAGTTTTTAAGTGCATTTTTTTGAGGAGTTTTCCTCGGGGTTTTTGCAAGCCTGTTTTTTTGGAGAGATGATTGTAAAAAAATAAACTAAGCACGGGTTTTTTCATACTAGAGAGCTGTATTTTTTGCATTACAATAAAGGATTAAAATTCTTAACGTCAGAGCTGCTTGTTTCATTTAATCAGAAGAATAAAAAGTTACAACAGCCAATGAGGTGCAGAGATTCACTGAGAGAAATTATATATGTATACTGACATTTACGTTCAGCTTGCCAATAATTATTTCCAAAAACTGTCGGATTTTCGTGAATGATGACGCATATGCGTTTTTTGTTTTGTAAAAGGAATAAATGAAAGTTGCACCGACTTTGGCATTATTTTTTTTAAGTTTCAAGCATTCGTCAAGAAATATTTGAAGTGCTTTCTTTTATTCTTTCAGTGCATATTCTTATCTGCCAAATCTAGAACATTCATGTGTTTGTCAGGGTTCGGAAAACGTTTCGTTTTTATATCGCTCAATTCATATCCCTCACTGAAAATAACAATATTTGCATCCTCATTGATAAATATCTTTTTTCATCTTCGTTCAAAAAAATACATATCGCTCACGTTCAAAATAATTTCGATCTTCCAACAAAACTATCACTTGGGATGAAAAAAATTCTTATCTTCAAATATTTCGATCCCTCAAGTTGAAAAAACTGCGTTTGTTGACGAATAGCGATCGCAAAAGATGAGAAAACTTCGTATTAAACGTATTTACTAAATATTTAACGTATCCAACAAAAACCTATTCAAACATAGTCTCTGCCGCGAAGCAAACCATCCAAACACCAACAAATTCCATGCTGTTCAACTCTATTCCGCTGCTTTTTTCGATCCCTGCGTCGAAATTATTTTCATCTTCAAAGATCGATTCATTGCCTGCGCAGCCTTTTTTTCATCACCGAAGATCGTTTTGGTACGAAAGCCGAAGTTTTCTCATCTTCTGCGATCGCTATTCGTCAACAAACGAAATGTTTTCAACTTGAGGGATCGAAATATTTGAAGATAAGAATTTTTTTCATCCCAAGTGATAGTTTTGTTGGAAGATCGAAATTATTTTGAACGTGAGCGATATGTATTGAACGAAGATGAAAAAATAAAAATCACTCATGAGTCAAAACAAATTTTCATCTTTTGTGATCGTTTTTTTGTGAGGGATATAAAAAAAGTTGTTCGTTTGAGGGATATATTCCGAACCCTGGTGTTTGTGTGTAATTTTTCGATCAGCTTGCAATTAGGGTAACCATATTGCACTTTTTCAAAAAGTTGAGCATTTCTATTGCAAGGTGTGGAAATATTTTTCAATGAAGTTTTAAAAACGCTTCAATATAAATACCCTATTATCTTTATACAATTTATATTCTTCTGCAGTAAAAAATAAAAAATGTTTGCACAAAATGAAACAAATTTTGTATTAACAAGCGAAGATTTTAAGAATTGAACTTTAAACCTGGTCACTCTGTCCTGCAAATTTGTTCTCTTGTTTGTACGCCATTTTGTCAAGTGCCCGCGGAGCTCGCAGCGTGCCCGTACGGGCCAGCTGCCCGCGAAAACTAATTTGTGCTTCCCAGATGTAGGGTATAAAAAGGGAGAGCAAAAAACAACAAAGGTGAATAACTTTAAATAACCAAAGCAAAATAAATATAAAAAGAGATATTAAAACATGTTACATATATACATATAAATAGTTCTGATTTAAAAAATCATATAATTATGAGGAAAATAAAAAGTAATGTACTTAATTTTTACAAACGAAAATTATTATGTACTGATTAAAAAATAAAATCTTCTATTAAAATAATATAGATATTACATACAATATTTTAATTGGATCAAAATATTTTTTTCTGATTAGCATAAGAATTCAAATATATTAATTAAAATAATTTTTTTAATTTAAATTCGACGTATTTTTAAATGTTTAATAAACAAATTATACTCAAGTAAAATATACATATATCTATTGTAAAAGCTAAAATATGTTAAATTGGATAATTACGCATTACAATCAAATTTAAGATATGTAAGAAAAGCCGAGCATGAGCCGAACCTGACACTCATCTCGATTTACACCCACGAGAGCAGAAGGCACTTATACTTCAAGAAGACACCACAATAGGCTGGCGAAACAGCAGCCAATCAACTCGAAAAGGGAAGGCTAGCTGTCTCAAACAGCTGATCTGCGCAGCAATAGCAACCAGCGCACACAACAAAAGAATTGAGTTGCCGACAAGGTGCAACAGAAACAGAAAATTTAGAGAGGTCCAATAGCAGCGACAGATTGAACCTGAAAAGCACTACACAAAAGTCGATAGCAAGCTGACCTACACTACAGTCATCAGTTTTGAAACCGCCACAACAACAGTAGAAGTAGTAACGTAGGTTCGTGAAGAAAGGTAGCCAATCATCAGCAGAAACAACTTAGTTGCTCCTCAGCAACGAAATTATAATTAATCATGATTATAATTGCCAGACTAGCAGCATATCCACCTATGAAGCTCTAAATTAAGTCATCCGATTGGATTGCATGTTGCCGTGTTTACGAATCTACGTTCAAACGAAAGTTCGCCACACGTAATGGTGTATTAAAGTACGGTCAAACAGAACGCTTTTTTACGCTATGTCGAGCGGAGCGGCAGTTTTTCTGAATTGTATTACAAAGCTTCTTATAGAGCAAGTCAAATAGAAACGCTCTACTCGGCGTTGAAATTGTCGCGGAGTAGAGCCGAGTAGAGCGTTGAAAAATTTTACAGATTCTTGTATAAGTATGTGTGCATTTTAATAGCCTGTTTACATAAAAATATTTAATCCGGTTAAGGTGTTCGAAAATCGATCAGCTGATCTAGTGTTTACATACATAATCCGGTCCGGGCTGTCAAACCGAAAAGAAGAAATAAACAGCTGTTGTTTTGTGTTTGTTTATTTACGCAACTATTTTTAAAATTTTGCCTCGCTTTAATTTACAATACAATGAATAAAATAACAATAATATTCAAAATTGTTGAAATGTATTTTGCTATGGTGACGAAATTCGCAAGTTTACAGAATTTGGAAAGTGAAAAGTCGTACATCGTAAATCAAACTTATTTTCATTTACATAAGAAGTATGCCATGGTGAAGGCTCTGCGAATAGCGCTGATGTCTATAAATAGGACCTTGTGGATTGTAGTAAATATTCAACAGTATTAATTTATTGTGGTCCAGCTTAAGATTCCTAATTATAGCCCCGCAGTAGTACATTTTGGGAAGTGGACTGCCAGAGAAATAGTGATGATTTCTTTAAGGAAAATTTCCGCATGAGCCGAGGATCTTTTCAAAGATTGTGCACATATCTTAAAAATCTGCAGAAGAAGAGATGCAACTCACGCGAAACTATATCGCTGGAGAAACGTGTTGCTATAGCACTCTATACTCTCGGCTCATCAGCGGAATATCGAACTATTGGAAGTACTTTCGGCGTAGCAAAATGCACAGTTTGCATTATTTTCCTGGATTTTATAATGGAGGTGTGGAAAGTACTTTTCCCACTTTACCTAAATAATTTGCCATTCACGTCTGGAAAAGTCGATGAATGTGTTAATGGGTTTGCTCGAATAGGCTTCCCACAGTGTCTGGGTGCTGTTGGTATGTTTATATTAGTAATGTTAAAAGTATTCACTGCTCAATATAATTATTCCTTGCAGATGGTTGCCACATAGAGGTTCACCCTAAAAAAGAGGATGCAGTGGACTACTATAATTATAAAGGGTGGTATTCCACAGTTCTCTTAGCTCTGGTGGATGCAAGGTATCGTATGCATATATACACAATGCACATACATTAATGTTGCAATATAAACCCACATTCTATTTATCTTTTTACAGATACAAATTTTTATATATAAATGTCGGCAGCCCAGGTAGGTGCAACGATTCGCAGATATTTGAGAAATCGGCACTGAAGCGTGAACTCCAAAATTCCTCTATTCTGCGGGAGAAAACTGAAGTGCTGGATGGGGTCAATGTGGGCGTGTTCATAATTGGCGACTCAGCCTTCCGTTTGTCGCCCACCTTGATGAAGCCTTACCCTTTCAGCGTGGAAAATAGTGTGGAACGCCGCGCATTCAACTACAACTTATCAAAAGCCCGCAGAGTAGTGGAAAATGCCTTCGGTCACATTAAAGCTAGGTATCGTACGAATAATTTGCGTTTAACTTTCCTTTATTAAGATTTTAAAAAATCATAGATTCCGTCGCATCGGCAAAGGCGTGGACAACAAAATTGGAAACGCCAATGCTGTCATAAAGGCGTGCTGTGTACTCCACAACTTCCTTGTGGATGAGGGCGATGGTGTAGTGCCTCGGTGGTCAAGAGCACAGCGGAGAATTGAGAGGGGGAGGCAATACCAAAGCACCACAACGGACTTGTCTCGTGATAGAGCGCAAGCAGAGTTGGTTCGAAGCGCACTCTGCTCCTATTTAAGTAAAAAAATCATAGTTTATTTTTATCATTATTTTTATTTTTGAGACTTAATGAAGTCACTAATACAGGCAGACATGTTTTTGCAGTCAGCCATCATTTGTGTCATAATTTCCACTTTTCTTTCTTCTAACTCTAGCAATCGCATGCCAATCTGTTGCTGAGCCTGCATTCCTTCCTTCAATTCCTTATCTGCATCAACGCAATATTTAAGCACCCTGTCAATTTTATTTGCAGGTGATGATCGCGGCGATGACGGACGGAGCAGTGGAGAGGACGGCATTGATGATCCTGGTAGCGGAGATGACGATGGACGAAACAGCGGAGATGGCGATAGACGAAGCAGCGGAGATGACGGTGGACAAGACATCGGAGATGACGATGGACAAGACAGCGGAGATGACGATGGACGCAATAACTGGGAGGACGACGATGGACGTGACAATGTCGACGGGAGCGGACGTGGCAATGGTGTTGGTGACAGACGTGGCAACGGTGATGGCGACGAAGAGATCAGTGGTGGCGAATCTATGTGAAAAAGTAAAATCAATAATGAAATGTATTATGTAGAATGAAATGTATTATAATAAAGGTAGATTTTGTCCAAATGTTTTATGGCACTCACCTCTCTCAACCACAGACTCCTCCACAACGACATTATGAACGGCAAAACTGCCGATTATTTGATGCACTCGCGAAAAGTGCACCCAGTCTGCTGGTGAACCACCCGATACCCCAACAAGGTTTTTAGTTTTCCTACAGTGAAAGCATTATTATTTATGATGCACATCGTAATAAAAAACAATTACCGGTATTTGGTCGTCATGTTTTTTATCTTCATCCCGACCTCCTCCGGACCAACCATATAACCATGTTGGGCCATCTCCGCCGCCATCTCCCTATAAATATGGACATTTTTACGGAGTCCGCGCAGGCCGTCAATATTTTCTTGCCACAGGTCCAGTAGCATTAATTCCGCCCCCATCGACCACAAAGTTCTCTTTGTTGATTTCTGCATCTGAAATAGTTAATTTTTTGTCATTTATTACATATTATACTTATTTAAATAAACATATTACTTACGACATGAAACGAAAATTTGTTTTGACATTTGGCAGAATAGTTTGGTGGCACTTTCTCTTTATCTCTTTCTAACTTATTGGCACTAGAAAAGGAGAAAGATAGTGTGTCTGCAATTCCGAACTTCGAAACAGACTTGCCAACTAAAAACTGAGGCTAAAAACCAAACGCATTTTTGGTTTAGCGCTGGAATAGCAACAACAATTTCACGGGAGTTAAAACAGTTTACGAGTGGTTTTGGGACTTAAAACAGTTTATTCCAAAAACCTGGAAAAACCATTTTATGTAAACACCTTATAAGAGTGTGAGTAGAAAAATGTTTAGAACTGCAATTTATTGCGTTGCCATCTGCTGAGCTCTTCAGACGTAGTTTTATCGTGGTTTTGTTAAATTTTCTGTTTTTTCGTTGTTTTGTTAAATTTCTTTAAAACCGTTAGACATGTTAATTAAATTGGTGAAGAAAAATCCATACATATATGTATAATACAACCCAGCCTGACTATAAGATTATTTTCAAGAAAAATGAATTTTGGGAAAAAATTGCTGATGGGATGTTTTCCAGTGGTAAGTTTTATTATAATTTTATACGATGTGCATATTTATAATTGATTCAGCTGATTCAGTAAAGGATAAATAGAAAAATTTAAGAAATGGATACGTTCTCGCCAAAAAAAGTTAAAAAGGTCAACAGGCAGCGAAAAGGGATCAGGCAGCGAAAACCCATATTAAGTGGAATTGTTCCTGTCAGTTAAAGTTTTTAGACTCTACGCTAGAACTACGCGATATAGAGACAAACATATCGTATGAGAACGAAACTACAGACGCCAATCTATCCTTCTTAGAGTTTGAAGATGGTTCGAATACGGTTTCGCAAGGAGAACTTGCTACAAATGCAGATGGCACTGGCACGCAATCTTTAACAGGGTCACAAGCGAAACGACAACGAATTTCGCCTAACTTCTCCCGTGCTTCATTTATTTGGCTTACACAGGGACGCCTTCGCTTAAATTTTCTCTTCGCAATTAGCAGCAACAGTAGTTCTTCATCGGAAGACATATTTGACATAAGGTACACTTCAATTTATTTTTAATATGAAGACATAAATTTTTGCAACACTCTTTCAATGAAATATTTGGGTTTCAATGAAATATTTGGGTCTCACAACAAGTGGCCATGCAAATATGAAATATTTTTTCCAAGAAATTTTTCATATCAAACAACCAAATTCCGTGGAGAAAGTGACAAATTCCATACAATAAAATCAATTACTATCAATACGGCATTCTGCTATTCACAGACACGAACAGCTGACTTGTCTAAATGCAAGTTGTGTCGCGCTCTGTTTGACTACCTACGCGATAATCTACGCCGAGCGGAGATTATTGCCGCGTTCTGTTTGACCGTACCTTAAGACAGCATCATCGAGTGGCGGCGACGGTGATAAACCACCAAGTGGACGTACGAAAAGCAGTCACAGTTTCGCCAGTTCAATCGACTGCGGCCTATTCATCTGTGAGACAGAGCACGTTACAACAACAGTTATAAAAGTAAAAATTTCTAACATAAGTTGAAATACCTAAAGTACCGGTGAAGTGACGCGCTTGCAAGAATACCAGCGCTTACATTACTTTACAAATGAAAATTCTGACGAAAATCTTATCTTTAACCTTTAATCTAGACTATGGATAAAACGAACAAGATCTGATACAAATTATGGGGCAACTACAACATAACGAACAACATTTGATGATGATGATGATACACGAGAAGGACGTTGTATTTGTATATGGCAGATAGTGCATGTTGTACCGCAACATTGCTAATAAATACCGAGTACGAAGTGTACTCTTTCTGAACGCGTTTGGTATTGTAGTGAGCGAGGGCGAGTATAAACTCTACCGAGTGTAGTCGTCGTCTGCGCAATAGACTAAGAAGTCAAAAAGAACTGCAGTCTTTGACTAGCAGTGAACTCGATAAGGTTGCTCGAGTATAAGGTAGCCGACGAACACACTGCGAAGGAAGTGCTGCGCATTGGCTACCAGAAATATGTTTCGTTGGAATTACATGGCAGCAATTTAAGGAATTATTTGTGCAACGTTTTAAAGGCATCGAGACTCCGGCCGCTACGCTTGTGAATTTATTTGGTGGACGCCCAAAGGATGGAGAGTGCCTCTCAGTTTATGGAAGTCGACTACTGACTACGCTTATGTTCAGTTGGAAGCAAATGAGTGTCGAAGAAATAGCTGTATCGGTCGTACTGGCACACACAGCTCAATTCGACAAGAGCGCGACTTGTCTTTACAACAAACGTAAAGCGACTGCTCTTTACAACAAACATAAAAACAAGAAATGAACTGGAGCAGCAACTAAACGCTTTCGCCTACGATGCTTTGGCCCAGATGCTAAAAAGAAATGTCCGCCTCATTTAAAATGTCACTTTTGCGGGAAAACTGGCCATAAGATTGCAGACTGCCGTATGAGAAAGGTAAACCTCAATCCAGTAACCAGTTTTCAAGCAACACATCAGTAGTGGTTATATGTACCTTCTGGGCCAACGTAGCGACTGCGCTGCCCGTGAGGTGCTATGGTAGCGACTGCGCTCCCGTGAGGTGCTATGGTAGCGACTGCGCTGTCCGTGAGTTGCTATGGTAGCGACTGCGCTGCCCGTGAGGTGCTATGGTAGCGACTGCGCTGCCCGTGAGGTGCTATGGTAGCGACTGCGCTGCCCGTGAGGTGCTATGGATATGTGAGAATGAGCAAGAGGGCGATAGTTTGAAGGAGAGGGAGGGGAGGGGAGGGGGGGGGCGGGGGAGGAAGGGGTGGTGAGGGAAGAAGGGGAAGGGGAGGGACAGACGGACATACATACATACATATACGGACATACATAGATCGGCGTGCTGACTGTTGGAACTTGTATTTCTTTTTTATTGCTCTGATTTCATTGCTATGTGGTTGTTGTTCTTTTTCTTCAGCTGGCAGACGTACTCTTAGAAATTTTTGTTTTTGCGCAGAATCATAATGTAAATAAACGCAATTAGTCATTTGGAACATGTACGAATTTGCATATTGAACTTTGAATGGATGCGAAATGGCTGGGTAGTAGTTTTACTATGTGGTTGTTGTTGTTTTATTTTGTGTTTGTTTTTTGCACAGAATCATAATGTAAACAAACGCAACTGGTTCACGACTAAAATTAATTCAACCTGTAATAATCAATAAATTAATGCTATTATATTCTAAATTGAAAATAATAAAGAATCTATTTTTTAAGTCATAAAGACGATACAGGGCGCGAAAAGACAGCGACAGACAGTAATAAGCGGCACACAAGGGACCGAAGTAGCGCTTCGTCAGAAGGAGCAACCAACCACCTCTAAGGCCTCTCGAATCGGGCAGCGTAAGCAACCTAAGGAGGGAGGCGTGGTGGCTAAACGGGCTCGCTCAGATGGCAGAGCACCTACGGCCGGCACCTCGTACGCAGAGGCCGCTAAGGAAGCAGACGACAAGCTATGCTTCGCCGTCATAGATAAAAGCAAACCGGGAGGGAAAATTGGTGACGAAAACCAAGGTAAACTTGAGGAAGCCTGGAATGATGCCCTTATGGACATTATCCTAGCATCCGATGATGGAGTGCCGGTTTTCCAAATCAACCACTACCGGTTTGCTCGGGGAATATTCCTAGTACAGGTGGCTACCGAGGGATGCGTAGACGGACTGCGCAGGATGGTGGGCAATCTGCCGGAGCTGTGGGATGGAGCTCAATTGCGATTAGTCGCAAAGAAGGACATCCCGGAGCTTAAGAAGTGCACCATCTTCCTGCGTGGCCACGTCACAAAGCTCCCATCGGGCACGATCCTAAAACTGCTAGGAAAACAAAACTCGGGCCTGGAAGTGGAGAAATGGGAAGTATTCCGCCGTGAGGAATTGTCGGAAGGCAATCTCCTCATAGTTGGAATCGACCAGGACTCCCTGAAGATACTGAGCACTACAAGAGGACGGGTGTTCCTGCTTTCAACCACTGTCACCATAAAGGTGGGCAATAAGCCTCCCAGTAGGGCTGCTGCCTCAGCGGCCCCCGGGGGTGCTGGTGGACCGCAGGTAGACAGTGGGCCTACAGCAGGAGCTAAGGCGGAAAGCCAGGACCGCCCAAATATAAACCGGTTGGATGACGGTAAGGCGCTAGAGGAAGGGTCGGACCTGGACGAAGAGGTCACCTCCTCACAGGAAGACGACCTGCTGTTGTCTCCGGTTTGTTGATCACGCAGATCAACTTACACCGGAGTCGAGTAGCCACGCAGGCGCTGCTCGAAAGGATGATGGCAGGTAAGTGTGATGTTGCTCTAATACAGGAGCCTTGGACCGTTGAAAACAAGGTTTCTGGATGGAGCAGCACAACGTTCCATATCTTTTACAATGCAGGTTCAGGTAGACCCAGGACCTGCATAATATGTAACAAAAACTACAACTTGATCTCTTCCGCAGGTCCCTCATCAGTCGACGTGGTGGTGGTGGAGGAGGTGGGATCATCCCTACTGCTAGCCTCACTCTACCTGCCATACGATGCACCAGGACCACCGCCATCGGAGGAACTGGAGGCGCTGAAGAGCTACGCGGTTAGAACAGGTAAACGATTATTAATAGGATGTGATGCCAACGCTCACCATACGTCTTGGGGCAGTACAGACTGCAATGGTAGGGGGACAGCATTGTTTGATTTTCTTAACGCCAATGACCTGACGGTCCTGAATGAAGGGTGCACCGCAACCTTCATAAACAGGAACAGACGGGAAGTATTGGACGTAACTTTCTGTGATAAAGACACAGTAGCGCAAGTCAGGGATTGGCATGTGTCCAAGGCACATTCCTTCTCGGATCACGTTTACATCAGTCTTAAGCTAGTTAATGTAGAGGCAACACCCCTCCTATACAGGAACAAGAAGGCCACAAATTGGCCTAAATTCAAAAAGCTAGCAGAGGACTGGCTAAGACGTAATGAGGTAAATCCACTGGAAACCTGTAAAGGGATCGAAAGGGAAACCTACATCATTACCAAAGGACTTGTTAAAGCCTTTGAAGAAGCATGTCCCTTGAAAAAGACAGGCCTTCCCGGGAACGGAGCTCACCTCACACCTGAGCTGCGAGACCTGCGGAAACACTGTCGTAAACTTTTCAATCGGGCGAGGCGGATAGGTACAAGCACTCTTTGGGATGACTACCAGGGAGTCCTAAGACAATATAAGAGTAAGCTCAGAGCGGCTAAGCGCAACTCTTGGAGAATATTCTGCGAGCAAGTTGACTCGGTAAATGAGGCAGCTAAAATCAAGAAACTGTTATCGAAGACTCACTCGCAACCTGGACTAGTGACAGGGAACGACGGGGTTCCAGCAAGGGACGCTGAGAGTTCGATAAAGATATTAATGAACGAGCACTTCCCCAACTGTCTGAATGCATATACGCAACAGAACGGGAACGGAAGGCACGAACATAGGGATGGTGTGAAAATAACCCATCACATGGTAAGGAAAGCCATAAATGGCTTTAAACCGTTCAAGGCACCAGGAGCGGACGGCATCTTCCCGGCAATGATTCAATGCTGTGAAGATGCCCTGCAACACAGACTAGCCTCACTATTTACGGCATGTATACAATTAGGGTATACGCCGAAGGCTTGGAGACAGGCGAAGGCGGTCTTCATACCCAAGCCAGGGAAAGAGGACTATACCTCACCTAGGGCATACAGACCAATAAGCCTGACATCATTCATGCTCAAAACCATGGAGCGCATTTGCGATGACATGATCAAGGAGAGCATTCCAAAGGAAGCATTGACCTACAAGCAACACGCTTACGTCAAAGGCAAATCAGTAGAAACTGCACTACAGGAGGTAGTGTATAGTATCGAAAAGTCCTTGGACTTTAATGAATACACTCTCGCTGCCTTTGTGGATATCGAGGGCGCTTTTAACAATGTATCCACTGAAACCCTTATAGGATCCTTAAGCTCATTTAATGTGGACCGGTCCATCTTGAGATGGATACAACACTTACTGAGCTATAGGTACATAAGATGTGAACAATGGGGCATAACGGTGAAGGGGAGAGTACTACAGGGAACACCGCAAGGGGGCATTTTGTCACCACTGCTATGGGTCACTGTAGTTAACAGCCTCTTGAAGACGCTAACGGAGGAAGGCCTCCAAGTGGTGTGCTATGCCGACGACATAGTAATTATAGCCACGGGTAGGTTCCCTCAGTATTTATCAAGGAGAATTCAGGTGGCACTGGACAAAGTCGTCGATTGGACCAGACCCAGGGGCCTAAACATAAACCCTGAAAAAACGGATATATGCTTATTTACCAGGAAAAGGAATATTCCTAACTTTGATCTTCCTGTCCTGGAAGGCACAGAGTTGAAGCTTAAGGATAAGGTCAAATATCTAGGAGTAATCCTGGATAGTAAACTGAACTGGAAAGCGCACATTGAAAGCAGGGTCAACAAGGCTTATAGAGCGTGGGCCACCTGCAGGAGATGTATAGGACCCAGATGGGGACTAAAACCACATATAGTCAACTGGCTATATCTAAGCGTAATCCGCCCAATACTAACTTATGCCTCAGTAGTCTGGTGGTGCGCGCTAAAAGCTAAGTGCAACGCAAAGCCGTTGGAAAGAGTGCAACGATCATGCTGCATCGGGATCTGCGGAGCGTTAGGCACTACCTCAACAAAGGCGATGGAGGTTATCCTCTCCATACGCCCAATAGATATACAAGTCAAGTATGAAGCAGCCGTAACTGCAGCAAGACTGAGAGTGCTGGGCTCCTGGTATGACAGGAACCACATTACAGGACATCAGACCATACTTGACCATATGAATGTAAGCCCAGGCGAATGGGATTGTGACCGTATTCCGGAAATCCAGTCCAAAACGCCAGTGGAATCCATCATACCTAAGAGGTGCGATTGGAACACTGCATGTATAGGCGATATGAACCATAGCATTCACCTATACACGGACGGATCGAAAATGGACGGGCGCACAGGAGCCGGCTTTTACTGCATGAACAACAACTATGGAGTAAGCATCAGATTACATGACACCAACACAGTCTTTCAGGCTGAAATTGTTGGTATTATGGAAGGTGCTAAATGGCTAAGGAACAACACCATCTCAGGTGGGAGTTGTAAGATATTTTCAGACAGTCAAGCGGCTATCATGGCAATATCGAATGACCAGGTGACATCGGAGGTAGTACGTAGCTGTAAAGCAGCCATTACACTTCTGGCGCAGAGGTATATAATACAACTGGTATGGGTGCCTGGACATCGAAATATTGAAGGCAATGAAAGGGCTGATGAGCTAGCACGAAAGGGCACCTTGTTGGATGAGGTTACCCTAGCGGCCAAAAAGCCTTTTCAAGCCCTAAAAAACCAAATAGCGGACTGCGCAGACAATCTGCATCAAAGGGACTGGACCGCGTCGGACGGCTCCAGGGTCACGAAAAAACTATGGGGTAATCCGGACGCGGCCCAAACTAGGAAGCTTCTGTCTAGAAGTAAGGCGAAACTACGAACAATTATAGGTGTTCTGACAGGACACAATGAACTCAGAGGCCACCTACGGAAGATACGTAGTGTGGAATCTGACGTGTGCAGGGCCTGTCTGGAATACCCAGAGACACTAGAGCACTACCTATGTGACTGCCCTGCATTTGGCAGGGTAAGGCTACAAACACTGGGCTCCACTCAGTTAACTACCCTTGAGGAAGTCGGCCGCAAGGGCTGGAATGCAATAAGGAGCTTCGTGCAGGGCACGGGGTTCTTTGATTAAAAGCGGAAATGGTACCCATTCCCCATACCCCCCCCCCCTCTTCTCCCCGTTCCTTTCCATAGGAGGAGCACAATGGGCCACAAGGCCTAAGTGCGTCCGGTCGTGGCCGGAAGACTCTAGGGAGTCCCTCTTTTTAACCTAACCTAACCTAACCTAAGTCATAAATTATATTTTATTTTTATAACATTTTATTATACAAAGTTTTCACATTTGATAATACATTGCTTGTGTTAAGGGAAAGTCAACCAGAACCTCCAAGCGAAAGTCGTCGGTATCTTCCTTCATTATTTTACACAAATAGTAAGCTCCGTTTGAGAATTCTTCTATTGTCTCATCGCTGATGTTGCTAAATCTTTGAGGTAGAAAAATGACATTCTCTTCCAACTCCATTAAAACTCGGGCTCCATACTTTGTTTTCATTTTCCGTACATTTTTAATTGAATACGATTTGATCGGCTCCATATCTTTAATTGCTAATATAGTTTTTTTTGGCACTGTTGTTCCATAGCAGCAACGGAAAAAGTTGATGATCCTTGACGTTGTTTTAGATTCATTTTCGAATTTGTTGTTTCTCGATTTCCTTGGTAGGTAGCACTATAAAACTGAAGAGCTTTTAACTGCACCGATCGAAAGGTGAAGCAACCAAAGAAAATAGTATTTATGACAAGATATTTCAATTTTTAGTTTAGTTTATAACTAGAATTTAGAGAACACGGAGAGAGAGAGAGAGAGAGAGAGAGAGAGAGAGAAAATGGATAAAAAGAAAGATATCACAATGAAAGAATCTTGGACAAAGAAGATGCAGTATGCAGTGGTGAAAAATCCATTTAAATCAGACAAGGAGTGGAATACCTCTTCATCATCACCATCATCATCGTCATCAAAGTCAAATATACCTTATAATAAATACAAATAAAATTAATAATAATATGTATTATATACTAAACACATAAATAAAACACAATTTGATTTTATTTTAATAAACTTTATTCGTTATTTCTCCTAAAAAAAGTTAAATTATAAAGAAATGTTAGACATAAATGACCGCAGTTAAATGAATTATAATCTTGATGCTGAGTGTAGTTGTAACGTATTCCATCACCCAAGTATTGGATTACTTGTTGCGGTGGTTGCAAATTTCCAAAACTATCAAAATATTCCTTTTGGTTCATGTTTTTATAATATGCTACCCAATGAGTACCAGGTCCCTCCGATCTATCAAGATTAACGATCCCACATTCTTGTCGATGTGGATGCTTTGGTAAGGTATCTAGCATAAAAATACCTCGAAAGTGTGGTAGATTCGTTGTATATTTCATTAGGTCGATATTTGTGAGGGCTCTGTTGGGTAGCTTCTTCAAAAGTTTTTTGGTTGAGGGCTATAATATAATCCCAATCCTTTTTTGTAGGGTTTAAGATATAAGCCTTTACCAATAGCAATTGCTTCCATAGTTTGATTATGTCGATTTGCTTCTTTCAATTGTTTTCTTGCAGAGTTGGCTTCATAATTGCTTTCACGATTGCAGCACCACCAGATGCTAAACCACCAACGGCTCCAAGAGCTGTTAAAATGGTTAATGGTTATAGGTTAAATAGTAATTCTACATATAATGATGGATACCGCTTTCTTCTCACTGTAATAGACACATTCTCGAAATATGGCTGGATTGTACCCTGAAAATCTAAAAACGCTATTGATGTTACTAAAGCCATGAAATCCATACTCGATTTAAGACGAAAACCAAGCAATTTACAAACCGATGACGGCAAAGAATTCTTCAACGGAAAATTTCAAAATTTAATGAAAAAATATAACATCAACCATTATTCTTCGTACAGTGTTTTGAAGGCGTCAATTGTTGAACGTTTTAATAGAACGTTAAAGCAGATGATGTGGAAGGAATTTAGCTATCATGGATCATATCGATGGATTGACAAGTACAAAAGTTTAATCAACGAATACAATCATAAAAAGCATCGAACCATTAATATGGCTCCAACTGAAGTGAATCGAGCCAATGAAAAGTTATTATTAGATACAGCCTACAACAACTTGAAAATATTTAGAAAGCCAAAGTTTCGGGTAGGAGATTATGTGCGTATAAGCAAATATAAACACATTTTTGAGAAAGGCTATACACCGAACTGGACAACAGAAATATTCAAAATTAAAAATATAAGAATTACAAACCCAACAACGTATATTCTTGAAGACTATCAAGGGAATCCAATTAGAGGAGGATTCTGCGAAAGTGAACTACTGGAAACAAAATATCCCAGCATATATCTGGTGGAAAAAGTTTTTAAAACTAAAGGCAGTCAAGTGTTTGTCAAGTGGCTAGGATTCAGCAATGATCACAATTCTTGGATTGATAAAAATGAAATTTTATAAAATTGTAATAAATATATTTTTAAATATGTATATTGTTGATATAATAACTTCATTATTAAAAATTGTATATACGAAGAATGACATTTGACTTTTCATTTCATTAGTCAACCAACTTTCAAGATGTCAATAACTCTTACTTTAAGTGGAAATAAATACATTTTATCTGCTAATTATTTTCCACCAATAGATTTAGAGGGAAAGTATGTGTGTGGTCTCGTAGACTTTCATAGTTATCACACTATACCGAATGTTGATTACGAAAATAATTTATTTCACATTGGCGATCGTAGCATTGAGATTCCCGTCGATTCATACGAACTTGACGATATTGCTGAATTTATTCAAAATAAATATTTTAGTATAGATCCAAATGAGAAACTGGAAATATCCGCCAACCCCAATACACTGCAAGCAGTCGTAGGATCCAGTAAAAATAACATTTTCTTTAATAAAGAACGCACCATTGGGTCACTATTGGGTTTCAGTAAAAAAGTATTGGAAGCAGGAAAACTACATTCACTTCTTCTTTACCATTTGAACTGACAAGGTCGTCAAAGTCGCAAACAACTCAAAACGCTCTACAACGTAAAAAGCTGTCATTTGAAAATAAAGAGTTTCTAAAATCTTTGGGCTTAAAACTAAAGACAAACTGAAATTAAAATGAGTCAAATACTTGATGTTTTGCAAACGCCGCTCCACGATGACAGTATTATTAAAAAGGAATACAATAGCTATTCACCATATTTACAATCATATAACAGCAATGACGAGATACGGATAGCCGTTCAAAATCAAGATCTTTACCTTCTACCCAGTGAGAGTTTAATTTACATTGAAGGTACAGTTACCTTAGAAAATGGAGGCGCAACAGCCAATGTAAAATTAAAAAACAATTGTGTTGCATTCATGTTTGATGAAATTCGCTATGAAGTTAATGGATTAGAGATCGATCGTACGCATCAATTGGGTGTAACTACAACAGTAAAAAATTATGTCTCATTAAATTCGATTCAAAGTAACATGCTCAAAAATGCTGGATGGCTTTCCAAGAATGAACTTGAAATAAAGAACGGATATTTTAATTTCTGCGTACCACTGAAAATGCTATTGGGATTTGCTGAAGACTTTAACAAAATTATTTTAAATTCTAAACATGAACTTATATTACTGAGATCGATATCCGATGAAAATGCTGTTTATTCAACTGTTGCCAGCGAAAATATAAATATAATATAAAATTAACAATAACTAATATCACATGGAAAATTCCTCATGTACAGTTGGCTGATTTTGCAAAACTACAACTCTTTCAAACGATCCAAAGTGGAAAACCTTTATTAATGGCATTTCGTAGTTGGGATTGTCATTTCAATCCGGTACTCACTCAAGAAAACAATCATCTGTGGAATGTAAAATTATCACCGCAGAATGAAAGACCACGCTTCATACTTATTGCCTTTCGACGAGATCAAAAATTTCAACATTGTCATTTAACCGATGTAAAAGTACACTTAAATTCTGATACATATCCCTATGATGATCTCAATCTGAATTTTGACCGTGATCGTTATGCTCTGCTTACAAAATTACTTTGCGCGCGATTCCCAAGCTCTGTTGTTGCCTGAAGACTTTAAAGATAAAGCTTCGATAATAGTGGTGGATGTAATTCATCAAAACGAAGCGATAAAAACTGGACCAATTGATATTCGAATTGAATTTAAAACATCGAAGAATATTTCAGCCAATACATCAGCTTATTGTATACTTATACACGATAAGTTGATTGAATACACTCCAGTGACTGGCGAAATTAAAAAAGTTGTCTAAGTGAAATGGAGCAACAAAAATTTGTAACATTGGATGTGCAGGGCTTCAAAGGAAATTTTAATGAGTTTATAGTTAAAGAGTTGGGAGTAACCTTCAGCTTTAGTGAATATCAAAACTCTATCATCAAACCACCATTTGAATTTAGAGACTTATCTTTAAAATATAAAAAGCAAGCGAATTGGCTGTATCACAATCATCATGGATTTCGTTGGAACGATGGATCTATCTCTTTTAATAGCGTTGAGAATTTCTTGAAATTAAATATTAAACATAAACTTGTATATGTGAAGGGAGTTGAAAAATCGAAATGGATTGAAGAAATTTTGGGGAAACCTGTATTGAATGTGGAAGAATTTGGTTGCGAGAATCTGGAAACTCTTAGAGATACATACTTACTGCAAAGAATATGCCATTCCCATAATGGACACTGCGCTCTTAAAAATGCAATCCTACTCCGAAATTTCATTGATAATAAATAAAAGATTATAATGCAATGCAAAAGATTTAAATGTTAATATATAATTTTATTGATTGAAAATAAATGTTTTTCTTAAATCTATTTACAGATTTTTTCTTATTTATTTTTATAATAGTTATAATTAATATTCTATACTTCTATATCCATAAACATATCTTCATCTATATCTAACTCCTGCTCTAAATCTATTTTATAATGCCCCCACGCATATGTGTTTATACCATCATTTCTAATAAAACGCTTATCATCTAAAGAGCTTAAAGCTATCTTATGTACTAGTTGTGTATATATTTCATGTATCTTAGATCTAAATACATACATGTCTCCATATATAATTTTCTTATTAACTAGACAATCTTTTTAATCTTTTAAACTTAAATTACTTACTACTGATTGTTTGACACCTTTTGCTTTCTTAATCTCTATGTTATTTTCTACACTTATTGAATACATTTTTGACCTGAGCCCAATAAACTTTTGCATAATTTCCCCCTTATTCTCATCCTTCATCATACCAAGGACTTTGGCGTTTCTAAGGGGGAAACCATACACGTTATCCATGGGATATTCAGACGTATCAAACTTTGAATCGATATCATCTCGAATATCCCTATAGAAATCTTCACACTGAACAGAATAAATAAAAGAATCAGTGTCCATATAATTTAATGTGAGATTTGTTGTGAATTTGGGTTTCATATAATTATAATGGATGTCATACATTTTCCATTTTGATAACTAGAGAACAACAAATCCTAAATATATGGGTTTATTGTAGACAGAGCGAGCTCTAGACATTTGTATAGCAACCATATCTTCTGTAAACCGTGTACAGCTGTGGAAGTTTGGTTTGGCAATTAGTGCTCGGGCTCCTAACCTTCCCCTACTTTCCCAATCGGTTACTATTTTGACATCTTTACGCTTATCTACATTTTCCATCGTTTTCCCATACACCGCGTTGTTTAGCAGTTTGAAAAAATTCTTTTCAAAAGTATTCTTTGCTAAACTGCGATGATGGGTATTTAGATTGATATATTCACTTAACCAACAAGACTGCTTAAATTTCAATATTTTATATACTTTCTTCAACAACATACCATTTTCTATACATTGCTGAAGATTTCTATAATGAATAACATAGCGAGTTTTGTTGGTTAAGTCAGTAATCAACTTTTTACACTTTGAATTACCCACAGTTTTATTCTCAGCACAAAATGGTAAATCATTATGTACATCTGTAAATTCTGTGGGTAATCCAAATTAACTTCAAGTATGTATCCGATGGGAGAATCGAATGGAATTTTAAAAACGTTGAATTGGTCAATATTTTCCACCCATTCGAATCCCATATTTACATAAGGTAAATATTGCGACATTGCCCATCTATACAGATTGTTGGCATCCAAATATGTTAAATATGTTGATGGTTTTCTTTCATCGTACCCCGTCATATACTTATTATTTGCCTTGGAATGCCTAGTGCTACATTGGACAATGCCGCCTCGAATACTTTTTTGCACGAAAAGGTGCATGTCAATATCAGTGAAGAGTTCCAGGTTTATCTTTGTTGTTTTCAACATTGCATCCCACGATAAACCTGGAACTGTGTAATATTGACATGGATCTAGCTCATAGATATTTTTGCAAACCTTTCTAAAGTTTTCAAAAACATCTGCTTAGATCAACACATCAGTCTTCAAATATAACAGCATGTAATCTTTTAGTGTTTGGCAGTTGAAGACATTCCAAACCTTTAAGGCGTGTTGATAGTCTTCAACCGAACAATTTTGGTTAGTTAAACGACTAAAAAATTTATCATGACTGGGAAGACTGGTTTCTCTCAAACGATCAATTGAATTGAGGTATTCATATGGGAATACCCCCTTTCGTCTTAAGAGTTGAAACTCATCATCGTTTGGATATATTTGACGCACTATTTTGAAATCACTTGATGACAAATTTTGCGCTAATGCATCCAAACTCGATACCATTAAACGAAAAAAATCCAAGAATCTGATTTCGATGGTTTTCTTTTCGTCGAATTTGATGCGTTTTGATAGTGAGACATACAACTCTTTATTTAAGGGGATAACATTAATATCACCCTCAAATAAATTCAATTCTTTAATGAAGAGGTGGCAGTCATAGCCAGAAAAAATACAGAAAATACAAAATTATGGAAAAATACAGGCACAAACTTTGCAATTAGAAATTTTAAATTGCATTCGTTATGTGCCGGCCCCCTGTATTTTCCAGTTAAATGGCAATGATCTGCCACTCTATCAGCCCCCAATTCTTGTTCGCAAATATGACAAGAATTGGAGTCTTTTTGGAGTTTTACCTCTTCATCAGACAAAAAGTTCATTGGTCTAACTACACTTAAATAATTATTATAAATATCTCTTACATCACTAACTAAATATTCTATACATTTTTTGGGGGCATCTTCCCCTGAATAAATTTTAAACCTACTCAAGCTACTATTATAATTACAACTAATATAATAACTAAAACCTATGGGTATATGCTTACTTATATTTCTAGTATTACTCGCTAGAGTAATAGAGTAGAGTTGTCTGCATAGACAACGAATGGTACATATAATTTATGGTTATAATTTTTAAAATTAATTACCGCCTTATCCATCGACGGTATCTCTGTTACCGTCCTCCCGCACACCAGTTTATGTTGTTGTAGAGTACTCTCATTGTGAGAGTACTGTAGGCAGCTGTTGCATAAATAAAGTTGTCAGCGATGGCTCGTGCATTGATGTTTTAGCAATCTGTAACAAAAGAAAAAAAATAAAATTAGTTGGAAAAAATTTATACTTAATAAAAAAGTTTAAAAGCAAAAATTTAAATTGTGATATAATTATAATTACCTTGAAATATTTTTAATCCACACATAGTGGAACCGCTCTCCTTCCTGCAACAGCAACAGTTTTATATGCTGCACCTTCTCCTGCTTTGTGCAATGATAAGGTCCCTCGATGTTGCCCGAAACTTCATCAAATCCAAACACGTTGATGCTTATGTTAGGATTCTGCTTTTCAAAGTGATCAACTTTTGTTGTTGACATGGGGAACGTCAATTCCACAAAGTTTATTACAGCTCCATTATCCAGAACTATGAGATCAGCTTCGATGCTGTTGATTCCATAATTTTGCGGTCTATGTGGATGGTTCTCGGTGGGTCTCAGAGCTGAGATGATCGCCCATTTGAAGCAGAACGTATCATCGTTTTGTATATTGATGCAGGCGTGCTTCTTCTGCAGGGATTCTGGGAGCGGGATGTATGACGATCCCTTCAACGGTCGATACCTATTTATGTTCACCTCCAGGTGACATATTCTAAGTAGGGACCATCCACTGTCCCTTTCCTGGAACTCGCCCATTTTAGAGCTGATCTGTTGGCACATATCATTGTATATGTCGCTTATATCTTCATATTTTTGAATTAAGTTCATTTTGTTTTGAAATGATTTGATTTCAACCACCATTTCATCATCATCCAACACTTTGAAATATTCAGCATACAACTCCATGTTGAACTTATAGGTTGTATGCTTGTCTAACGTTGTTACTAGCTCTTTGGCTACTATATTTTGAGCCTTCTCAAAAAACTTTTCCGGAATGACAAGACCCTCATCCTCATTTTGGAATATCAGGGTTTGAATTCTATTCCGGAAAGATGATGTTATGCATTTTATGCACCGTCAATTGTCATCCAACAATTCCTCTTATGCTTCAATGTTTTGATGTGATGGTTCCAGTCTTTTCGAGAAACATCATCATTGCAATTTGGACAACGAACGATCTCTTTAGCTTTAACTGGTAGCCATTGTACTGCTCTTGATGTTGATGATGATGATGATGCTGCGGCTAGTGATGATGATGGTGTTGCTGTTGATGATGCTGCGGCTAGTGATGATGATGATGATGGTGCTGCTAGTGATGATGATGATGATGGTGCTGCTAGTGATGATGATGATGATGGTGCTGCTACAGATGTTGATGATGATGGTGCTGCTACAGATGTTGATGGCGTTGCTGATGATGATGATGAAGTTGCATTGGATATTTTGTGGGCAAATTTTTTGTGTCTACGCATGTTATCTAGTCTTGGAAAATGTTGATGACATTCTTCACACTGGAATACCACACTTTCATGTTGCTCTTGCACATGCCTTTTGAGGCTGCGCATTGCAGTGAACTCCTGCCCACAAACATTGCATATGAAGCTCTTCATTTTTATTTTTGTTGCAAATATTTCAATTGTTTTAGATTAGATTAAATTGATTATATTGGATGTTGTATTAGAACACTTTTCTTTTAATTGTTGTTAAATTTGTTTATATTTTAGTAATATTTTAAATACTATATTTAACTTTTCACTTTACTTCTCCTAATTGTCACTTGATAGTAAATAAATAATATTGTTCAGTTTTAATTGTTATTAAATTTGTTTATAGAATTTGTTAATATTTTATTAACTTTTTAAATACTATATTTGAGTTTGAGTTGAGTTTTGTCATGAGTACTGACTAGACGTGTTTTGCTAGGCTGGTGCTGTTTGCTTATATATTTTTGTTTTCACCGTTGTGTAAAACTTTCAGTTTCCTTCAAGTAATTTGTGACTGTTGAGGGACTGCTGCGGAAGCAGTGTGCTTTTTTAACTTGGCATCTTTTTCTTGTTGTTAAAGAACAATTAAAATTATTAAGTGAATAATGTCTGCCCATAATAAGAAGTTTGCCGGTAATAATGTTGCTGGTTCTGCAAAAAGAGAGACACGAAGTACGACCCTCTCAGTTGTCAGCTCTCACAGTGTTGCTGCAAGTCCCGTTACGCCTGTAAACTCTATACCTCGAGCTGATGAGTCATCTATCATGAGTAACTTAGATCTAAAGCTGTCTGAATTAAGGGAGAGCATTATTGATCAGATTACTCTCGCTATGAAAGGAACTGAAGAGCGCATAATGTCCAGATTTGGTGAGTTAGTGGCAGAGGTTTCTAACATTAAAATGGATTTGAAGAGAGCGATTATTCGCATATCAACTATTGAAACTGACGTTACCGTGCTTAAATCTGAAGTTGCTAATCTTAAAAGTGAAGTCATGAAGCTTGAGAATGCTGCCGTTTCTTCAGATATGGTTATTTCTGGTATCCCATACGAAAATAACGAGAACCTAAATACGGTATTCTCTAATTTATGCAATGCTGTTGGGATCAATAATAATGACGCTCCTACTGTACGAGACATTTTTCGAATTACTAATCACAAAAACAACAACAACAAAGAGAATGTCTATAGTAGGCAAATTATTGTCAAACTGCAGTCTCCCTATGATCGCTCTAAGTTCCTGCGAAGCATTTCGTCACACTGCCGACATAAACATCGAGCACTTACTCTGAGTGAGATTGGTTTGCATGGTGAAAGCAAGGTCTACATTCATGAGAGTCTGACTAAATCGATGAGAGAAGTGCTGCGTTTTGCTCTTCAACAGAAATGTGATAACAAACTGCATGCTGCCTTCACTATCCGTGGAAAAATATTTATTAATTTGGCGCCCGATGACAACCCGGTTCCTGTTAATGATATTTCTAGTATCCAGTCCCTAGCCAGCACTAGCTGAAATTTAATAGACTTTATTGGTTATGAATCATTATTTTTTACTATTTATATTAATCAGGATATTGTATTCTCTTATAATCCACTGTTCTCTAAGTTATTTTATATCTTTTTATTCTTCTCTTATTATTCTTTGTACCACTAATATTATTCTTTCTCCATATGAATTTCTAGCCCTTCCTCTTCTCGCTCTATCATCTTCTCTGACTTCTGACTGTGTGTGTACACGTGCTCTGCTCAAATTTTGCTCAGTTCGACTTCTGCTTTATGCTAGCTGCTAATACATGCAGAGGCGGTGTTGACTGCAAGATGCTTCTTAACATTTTGTGTAATAGGCACTGTGGGCTGAACGTTGTTCACTTCAATGCGAGAAGTTTAAATGCTGACAAGCTTGACTATATGAAATACACTTTTGAGGATTCCTCGGTTGATATCATTTGTGTATCTGAAACATGGTTTCATGGTGATGTTACAGATAGTGTTTAGGATACTCTGGAAGAACCTGGGACGGCTTGGCTTAGGTACTTGTAAGACAAAACCATGTGAGATTCATCCGGACATTCTTAATGATCACTTTCTACGACTTAACGTTGATGTTGATGACGACATCATTCACAGTACTGTTGAACATATATCAGCTGCACCTTCTTCCTTGACTAACTCCTTTCAGTTTACACATGTGGATGAGGATGAAGTTATGAAAACGTTATACAAATTGAAGTCTAACTCGATTGGCGTGGACGGAGTAAACTTAAGATTTCTTAAGATAGTATTTCCGTACGTTGTTGGTGCGTTCACTCATTTACTAAATCATTGCTTCACAACATCTACTTTTCCTTCACTGTGGAAAACTGCAATAGTACTACCACTTGTGAAAAAGACGAATGCTTCTGGTGTTGAGGATTACAGACCTATTAGCATTCTATCACCGTTGGCTAAAATTGCAGAATCCATCATGGCTCAACAAATGTCAATCTTTTTAAAAAAGAATAGTCTTTTAAGTCCACTTCAGTCTGGTTTCGCAAAGGACACAGCTGTGCTACTGCTACATTAAAAGTACTTGAAGACCTGAGACCATATTATGATAGTGGATTCTTTAGTCTCTTATGTTTGATAGATTTCTCGAAAGCATTTGATATTGTGAATCATGAATTACTATGTTGTAAGCTGAAGCATCTGTTTGGCTTTGGTCATGGTGCAATCTGCTTACTAAATAGCTACCTGACTGAAAGAATGCAACGGGTTATGTGCAAAAATTATTACTCAGACTTCAAACCAGTCAGTAGCGGCGTTCCGCAGGGTTCAGTTCTGGGGCCTCTTTTATTCTCATTGTTTATTAATGATATTTTTACTGCTTGTAAATATTCCTCAATGCATGGTTATGCGGACGATATCCAAGTGTACATATCTGGCGAGAGCAATTTAAAGGATGACTTAGTTTATCGTCTCAATGAGGACCTAGCCAGTTTTAAACTATGGACAGATAATAATGGCCTTAAAATCAATGTTTCCAAAACACAAATACTCCCTGTTTTTAACAGTAAATTTACTTTTTCCGACATACCGGAAGTACTAATCGGTAATCAACAACTAAATATGGTAACAACGGCTAAGAATCTGGGCTATTGTATTAATAACTCGCTTACTTGCACTGACCATATTAACGCTGTAATTCGAAAAATTTATTCCACCCTACGAAAATTGAGGTATTTTTCTAAGTACACTCCGGTTGACACCAGACGTAAGCTTGCTATCCAACTGATTCTTCCTTTCATAACATATTTTGCTGAAGTTTATAGCAAGTTAGATTCTCGTTCCTCTTTAAAATTGTCTATTGCGTATAATCACGTCACGAGGTATGCGTTTGGTATCCGAACTTATGACCACTTAGGGCAATTTAGGAATGGAATATTAGGCTATGATATCTTTTGCTATCAAAAGATAAGAGCATGTCTATTTTTGCATAAATTAATACACTCAAAGACACCCCCCTATCTTTACCAAAAATTACACTTTGGTCAATCGCGAAGAGGCTTATTGCTTATTACACCTGAATGTAGATTGTTGAACTCAAGCAGATTCTTCTTTGTCAACGCTGTCAGACTATGGAACTCCTTACCTAATAATATTAAGTCGATTTCTGGGGTGGTAAGGTTTGGGCGGGCTATTGTCACACACTTCAAGGTCAGCTTTCCTTAACATTAATCTATCCTTCTTTCCTTCTGCTTTAACTCATTATTTAGTTCTATTTCTTTCACTTTCACTTCTGTTTACTCAATCTCATTTGAGTTTTTTTTTTCTTTCCTTCTTTTATTCCTTTTTTTTTTTTATATATATAAATGTTATATGTATCATATTGTTAATTTGTTATTTTTAATATTGTTTGTTAAATGTAAATGTATTTCATAATTTATAAATTATTCTTAAATGTTCATTTATTGGCTTTAGTTTATCTGTTTGTTTATTATTCTAACTCATTTGCACTATAAAAGATGTAAATATCTTAGTGTGTACCAAAGTCTTCTAAATAAATAAATAAATAAATAAATAAAATAAACGGAGTTTCCAAATCAATATATTTAACTTTTCACTTTACTTCTGCGAATTGTCAGTTAATTTCACAAGTTTTTTTTCGTTTCATTTACAATTGACTCTTTATACTCGATGGAGCTAATTTTATGCTTATGGGTGTTTGTTTACATTATGATTCTGTGCAAAAATTTCTAAAAGTCCGTTGAGATGAAGAAAAAAGAACAACAACAACAACCACATAGCAAAACTACTACCCAGCCATTTCGCATCCATTCAAAGTTCAATATGCAAACAAATTCGTACTTGTTCTAATTCAGGGATGTTCACCTGAGCTGCCCGTAGCAATTCTGGCGGGCTCAGCAATTGCCCGTACGAGCTGGGTGAGGGGATAAGTTGAGAGGGAAGTGTTGGAGACAGTGGCTTACGCATTAAAATTTTAGGTCTTTTGGGTTTTTGAAAGAGAGGGTCTCTTTAAAACACCAACAATTTCTCATACCATTTGCAATATATCAAACTTTTGACTGAATTCAGCCTTTAGAAATTTAGGAAGGTACTTTTTTAGTAAATTATATCTGGCAATCTTATAATACCATGGTACAAGAAATTGAATAAACCCGAATATCTACGCCCGTGGACATATGGTACAATATTTATGCACACAACTTTTCTATCAGATAAAAACCCAGCCAATCACAAGCTGTCAATTATCGAAAATTTTAGACTGCACAGTGGAACAACAAGACCCAATAATTGTTTCCACGTTTTTAGCAGCACTCATTTTAAAGTATCCCACTGTATTCAAATTCACCAAGCTTATACCATGAACACCCAACAGGAAATGGCAGTATATTTCAATTAATGTTTAATTTTAATTTTTAATTTTTTTTAATTTATATTTAATATTAATTATCCAGAATGCAATGCATCAGTTCTGTTCACTTTGAAAACACTTTCAATAATGAGCCAATGTAATTTAAAAAACCCACTTATATTATGCATTTTTTATACATTCAATCACTATGTATTCCTGGAATTCAATTTCCTGGAATACACGTCAGAGTCTAAATTATTTTTGTTGTTGTTGGCCACAGGTAACACTAACAACAGCAATAAAAAATAAGGACGCTTAGTTAGCTGGGCATTATTTGTCATTATAAAGGTCATTTGTTTTTAATTTTTGTAAATGTGACAATTCCGGCTGGGTACTCATAAATATATTTTTGCTTATATGTATCCAACAGCCAATGAGAAGCAGAGATTCACTGAGAGAAATTATATATACTGACATTTACTTTCAGCTTGCCAATAATTATTTCCAAAAACTGACGGATTTTCGTGAATGATGACGCATATGCGTTTTTTGTTTTGTAAAAGGGACAAATGAAAGTTGCACCGACTTTGGCATTATTTTTTTTAAGTTTCTAGCATTCGTCAAGAAATATTTAAAGTGCTTTCTTTTATTCTCTCAGTGCATATTCTTATCTGCAAAATCTAGAGCATTCATGTGTTTGTGTGTAATTTTTCGATCAGCTTGCAATTAGGGTAACCATATTGCACTTTTTCAAAAAGTTGAGCATTTCTATTGCAAGGTGTGGAAATATTTTTTAATGAAGTTTTAAAAACGCTTCAATATAAATACCCTATTATCTTTATACAATTTATATCCTTCTGCAGTAAAAAATAAGAAATGTTTGCACAAAATGAAACAAATTTTGTATTAACAAGCGAAGATCTTAAGAATTTAACTTTAAACCTGGTCACTCTGCCCTGCAAATTTGTCCTCTTGTTTGTACGCCATTTTGTCAAGTGCCCGCGGAGCCCGCAGCGTGCCCGTACGGCCAACTGCCCGCGAAAGCTAATTTGTGCATCCCAGACCTAGATGTTTCAGCATGTATGATGTTTTTCGTAGCTTTTTCTGCAATTCATATACATATATAATATGTATAAAAACTCCCAAATATTTGTAACTATCAACTACTTCCATAAGCAAGTCGCATGTACAATTTATATTCTCCGTCATTTGGTTTTTGTGTAGGCATTTATTACTGGGAAACTTTAATGCAATTGGCATTCGAGGAATATGTGGTGGTCTTATATGGAGTAATTTGTTTTTTGAAGCATTTATTATCAGCCCATTGTCATGCGCCCACTTGGTTGCAATATCTATTTTTCTTTGCATTATTTGTATGGCTTCGCTTAAATTTCTATGTGACACAACAATTGCTGTATCATCAGCATATGCGTACACTTCACAGTTTTTTAAGATTCATTTCATTTTAACATGCTATTGGCATATATTATATATAGTATTGGGCCTAATTTGGATCCTTGTGGCACCCCAGAGTTGTTTCAACGCTGCTTTTCTTTCCGATTTTTACGTAACACTTCCGTAGTGTTCTAAACTTCTAAACCATCCCAAGCATTCTCTGCGTACCCCCATATTTTCCAACGATTCTAAGAGCTTTTCATGTGATAGAGTGTCAAATGCTTTGCTGAAGTCTACAAATAAAGCAAGACAGTGATGGTTTTTACCAAGTTGCTCATTCAAATTGCTTGTAAATCTGCCTAGCAATTGATTTATATTTTTTTTTCTGGAATCCATACTGGTTGTGGTGTACAATATAATATTAAATTTTTCGATAAATTCTCGTAATCTCTTTGCTATTGTTTCTTCTAGTAATTTCTCTATTACAGGCAGTATAGCTATGGGGCGATAGTTTTTGAAATCTGATTTCTTTCCAGACTTATAAATCGGTCGTATCACAGATAGTTTTAAGATTTCAGGTACTCTTGAATTTCTTATGCTAAGGTTTATAAGTTTAGTTATCACAGGAGTTACCACAGTCGCGTTGTTTTTTAGATCTTTTAGTCTTATTCCATCGGAGCCTGGACCTTTTTTATCATTTATATTTTTTATCGCGGAAAGTATTTCATTTTCATCGATTTCGGGAATATATACAGAATTTACAATACTATTTTTCTTTTCGTTGGTAGTGGTGATATCACAGTTGTGTATTGCTTGGTCTACACCTTGTTTGAAAGAGATCGCGAATTTATCACAGACATCGCCAATATCAAAAGTTTCGAAGTTTCTTACAATAGTCTCTAGGTTTTGATCGCCACCTTCGGTATAGTTTATCTCTGGTTTCACAACACATCATTAACTCGGAATTCATCCAATCATTTGCTCTTCTCTGTTTTTTCCTCTTAATCATTAGCGATCTTTCATAGATATTTTTGAAAGCTTGCTGTATTTTTTTGCATATCTCATCAACGTAATCAATTTTCAGTATATCATTCCAATTTGTGTTCCGAATATTTTCATCAACTTTCCTGCTACTTAATACTACCTCGGCTTCTTTTTTCTTATGCTCTGAGAAGTTTTTGCCTTTAACAGATATACCGAAGACTATTGAAAAGTGGTCTGTTAGACTAGTTTCAACAATACCTGCAGATAAATCGATATTACAACCTCTGACGAACAAATAGTCTATGTTTGATCTTGTGCCTCTTTTTATATCTATTCTCGTGCTGCCATCTAAAATTTGTTGCGTTCCATGAGATGCCATCACATTTAGATACTGGCAGGTGGTTTTGTCTTCAGTGCGATGTATATTAATATTTATATCCCCTACTACAATCATACAATCGTTTTTCGGACAGTTACGGAGAAGAGTGTCTAGTTCGTCAATGAAAGATCGTGTGTTTAGAATAGGTGGTCGATATATAGTGTACATCGTGGTCGAGAAGTTATTATTCGCAATTTTGACTTCAATAGTTTCGAAAGAGAGCGTTTCGTGTACTCCACAGGAAAAAGAAATATCATCTCTAATGTATACTGCTATTCCTCCTCCTCTTCTCGATTCCCTGTTTATGTATTCAGCGTTAAATCCATTAAATTTGAAGATATTTATCTCGTGGTTTTCTATATTTGTTTCCACCAAAATAATAACATGTATTTTCTGAATTAGCTTTAACACCTCTTTGTGGTGATTAATTTGTCAGATTTTATTATGAAAAATTTTGTAATTTAAAAATTTAATAATTTAAAAGTTTAATAATTTAAAAATTTAATAATTTAAAAATTTTATAATTTAAAAATTTAATAATTTTTCATAATAATTTAATTTCATTGAATTTGTTTTGTTTGTGACTATTTGTGGCGGTGTTGGGATATAGTTGCTTACCCAACACCGAACAAAATGCTTATGTTGCTTACCCAAAATGAACATTAGTATATCGGAAGGTGGGCGATATCATCTAAGGCTACTTCTATTACATGTGACAGAAGATATCAGTTTTGAGAACTGTGCACGAGGTCACATTTAAAACATTCAAAGAGGCATGCAAGGAGTTGGGTATCTTAGAAGACGATTCTGTTTGGGAAGCCACACTGGCTGGGAAGCCAGAGAATTGTTTGCTTTAATCTGTGTTTTTGGGTGCCTACTTCAGCCGCAGAAGACCTACCTGGAAAACACCCTGATCATTGTAGAACACACGCAGACTGTGAAAATTAGCTGTGAAATGTTGCTTTTAAAGAAATATTCTCAAGCAATATTTGAATCATATTCAAACAATCGATATTAATTGCGATTAATTTTTTATTTTTGATGCTCCAAAATAAATAAACTAAAAAAGTGTAAGGTGAGAAAGTCGAAAAGACTTCGCAATTTTTTTTACGAAATAAATAAAAAATGATAACTTCCTGGCGAAGTCAGGCTTATATACTAGTATGTATATAAATAATAAATATAAATTTGTTGATATTTTCTTCCTATATGGAACACCTTTCGGTGGCCATGTGTTTCATCAACGCACGCGGAGGTCTTCCTGACCAATGACCACTGCATCCAGTCTAACCATACAAAAATTTGTCATATTCAGAGTCGATTTAAAAAAAAAAACGGCTACAGAGGAGTCGCTAGTTTTTTATATTTTCCTCCTATATGGAGTATCTTTCGATGGCCATGTGTTTTATCAAAGCTCGCGGAGGTCTTCCTGAGCAGTGACCACTTCTCCTGACCGATCTAGCGGTGAAGTATGCGAAATATACAAAACACATATTTATTTATTTATTTACTTACAACTAATTTACAATACTAAGTTTTTCCTATAATAAGTGGCAGCAGCGTCGCTAGTGTACACGGTTTACGAGCGAAGCTGCTGGTGTTACGTTACGGTTTGCGTATTCGGTTATGACGGCACTACGTCTCGGTTGACGTGTGTGTCCCGGCGGTAATGATAACCTGCGGTCGGTATCAACGGAAAAGTCGTGGTTGACTTAATAAGGTACGCTACGGCTTGCGTGTTCGGGGTTGCAAGTCGCGGATGACTAATACAAGTTACGCTACGGTTTGCGTATCCGGTTTTAAAAGTCGCGGTTGGCTTACAATCTTGTACACTGGTATGGCCGAAGACGTTTACAGGAGTGCGACCAATTCGCTGCGATTCGGGTACCGAGTGTTCGGTATGCGGTATTCGCGCAGCCACTAAGGGTTTATCTGCTTACATTCCTTGCAAGTGAACCACCAGTAATTGGTTCGGCCAGTGCCGGGGAAAAGCCGAAGCTTGGTGACCGTAGTCGGGAAAGCCGAAGCTGATGACCGTAATCGGGAAAACCGAAGCTGGTGACCGTAGTCGGGAAAGCCGAAGCTGGTGACCGTAGTCGGAAGGAAGCGTGAAGAAAGAAAAGAAAGAAAATAGAGAAAGGTAGAGAAGGATTGCACAAAGTGGAAAAAGAGTCAAAAGTTCGGTTGGGTAGATGTCTTAACGTACCCACCACTTAACACCAACGCTTTCTGACCGACTTGATCTTGCAATGCTCGCACCTTATATGAACCGGTGATTGCAAAGTCCCCGTGAATTATATTGGTGCGTGGGATGATCGCGCCAGCGCTAATTTGTCACTCAAAATGATCAGGGCTACTACTGTGGTGTTTAGTGGTTGTTCAGTCAGGGTTGCTCACTATCGTATTTTCTTTAGCGTTGAACACAATCGGAGCAACAGGATACAAGATACATTTTTAGCTGTCAAATTTACATGGGCTCTTATGGAGATCGAGAAAAAAGTTTGCTTTCCAGTTTGTTGCTCTGGTTTGCATTCCATTTTGTATCTTGTCTCCGGGCTAATTTCTAATTTTGACAGCAACAAAATCATTCTTGTTCTTCTTCGGTGTGTTTGTTTACATTGTGTCATGTAAAATTTGACAATTTGCATTGTGGGGGGTGTCACAATAGGCATCTTAATGCCAATTTATTTAAGTTAATATTTAACGAAATTTTTATTATTATTACAAGCAATTTATTTCTGAAATAGAAAATATACGGCATTCCTATTTAAAAAAAAAAATTACTCAAAATATTTATCAATTGCTAAAAGAAATGGAAAATCCTCTAAAAAAGGATGCTGGAGAAAATGTAAGAAACAGTTGAAGGTTTTCTAAGACGGCCTCAAGTGGCCTAGTGTTACACCATCATTAAGAATTTGACATATGAAATTTTTGTTGCTGAGCAACAGTTGCCCAGCCATTATAATTAACGCCATGGAATTTCTTGTTGCCTGGAAATGTTGCTGTATCATGTTGCTCCGATTGTGTTCAACGCTTTAGAAACTAAGTATTATTATTAGGGATAATGTAACCCAAATGCTTAAAATCTATATATTCTTTGTTGTAATGACCCCTGGTTATGAGGTGGTTACTAATATGAATTGGCAGAGGGTCGCTTAATGGTAATAATAATATTAATATGTGAATACTTAACATAAAGCACTGTGACACAAATTTTGTGTTACAATATTTATTGTATAAATGCTTTATATAATACAGTGTGCGCCATTTTTATGTCGGTATGTGAGTATTAAATAACACACTCCCACTCCTCTTAAAATATAAAAAACGTTTTAAAAAACACAACCGATTTCCATATATGAGGTATTTTTATTTAACTTGGTCCTTTACAATTTATTTGGACTAGTTTTTGAATATTTTGGAACGATATGTCGACGATAAGCACGTTGAGTTAACACAACTGAACGATTATTTTCAATCTACAGAGTTAATAGTTCGGCGCGTTGTTTCGGTGTGAAGTGATTCATGGTTAAACTTGTATTAATTGACGTTTCAGAAACATCATTACTCAAGTTAATCGGTTGATAAATGTTAAAGTTATTCACTGTTTAAGTACTGACATAAAAGATGGGGCATCCTAAATAGTCAAAATTATATTTCCATAATTCTAACAAATTTAAGCCACAGTTAATATGTGAATATGATACAATTATTTGTAAATACTTACTACTTCGCACAATCAATTAATTGATATTCGTTTGAGCGTTCAAATGTTTGTACTACACCACGATCTTTCCAAAGTTCCTCTGTATGGTCGTAAAATTCAGGAGGATAATTAAAGTCTGGACCTGCAAAAAAAATTACTAATATTAAAATATTGGAATCCAATAAAAATATTTGCAATACTAGGTTCTATTAAAAATATTTGCAATAGTTTGCTTGGTTTTTTCGTGTAGTCTCTCGAGCGATACACAGTAGTTTGATCTATTTCAAACACATCAGTTCTTCAATGTGTTATCCTCAATATCATCATACGATATACATATGTACATTATAGATGTTATTGCCATTACTTTATTTAGTCAAATTAGAAAAATTCTATTAATAAGTAAAGGTGAACTTAGGAAAATCGAACGACATTCTGACAGGACATTCTGCTTGGTACGGATCTCTGTGAATAATATGCCCATCTTTGTGCTTTGAGGAAGAAAATTGGTACATTAGATGGAATTTTCTTCCCACATAGAACAAGCAGAACTTTCTCTTTTGTATTACAATTGAATATATATTAGACCGGTCCTTATTTATATGGACAAATTTATTTTCTCGAATATATGTTACGGCAAGCGCTAAAAATATTCGTTTTAGTCTCACAAAGCATAAAAAAAAATTTGACAACGATTGGATAATTTTTAGCCGTGCCCCAAGCACCTTTTTGTTTTTATTATTAGAAATTTTAATGTTGGCGGGGGCACGGCTAAAAATTATCCAATCGTTGTCAAATTTTTTTTTATGCTTTGTGAGACTAAAACGAATATTTTTAGCGCTTGCCGTAACATATATTCGAGAAAATAAATTTGTCCATATAAATAAGGACCGGTCTAATATATATACAGTGTTCCACTAAAGTCTTCGTACAGCACTTGGTCACAACTTTATTGATAAAAAAAGGTATTGCGTGGCAAGTATTTAAAAAAAAATTTAATGCAGCTTTGTTTATTAAACCATTTCCTTCAATTTAACAAAAAAATTAACCAATTTCATCAATTAATCCAAAAGTTGTTAACTAAAATCGCAAAAAAGTCACTGAATCAGTTCCAATAAAGTCTTCGTACACTCACAAACAAAGTAACTAAAAATCCTTATAAACTGTGAACTTTTTTTTAATATTTTGTGGGGTAGCCTATATTTTTGATAAGGGCTTTAAGAAGGTCCGACATCGATTTCACAACTTTTTGTACAAAGCGAGGTTCGATTTTCACCCATTCGTCCTGAAGAACATCATTTAGTGGAGACTTTGAGCTAATATGATGCGCCCTGATCCTTTTCTCAAGCATATTCCACATATACTCAATGAGGTTGAGATCAGGACTCTGTGGTGGTGTTTTGAGCATATGTGGAATATTGTACGCCAACTACATTCTTGTGTTGTGAGCCATGTTTTTGGGATAATTATCTTGCTGAAAATAATATCACTGATATACGCTTCATTATCTAGCACTTAGCTTCAAATTCCTCTTCAATATATCGATGTATGTACGGTGGTCCATAGCTTCTTCAATTATCCCCAAGTTTCCAACGCCACTAGCAGCCATACACCCCCATACTAGCACCCCGCCACCGCCATATTTTTCTGTTTATATATGATTTTGATTGCAATAAAAATTTTTTTACTTCAAACATTTTTATCACATTATAGGAGGCAAAATAATGAGCTTTGAAAAAAATTAATACCAGAAATTCGTGGACTTGGGCCAGTGTCCAAATTATAAGTAGTTTGTCAATAAGTTTAAGATATTTCTATTTTTTTGTACATAACATTTCTAATTTATTTTTTTTTTTTTTTTGCAAACGTAAACAAACAATAACAGCTGTTGATGCGTGAAGCTGAAGCTTTCTATTTTGTTCCAATTTCAAAAAAGCCGTCGAAAAAAAAAATATCAATGAAAACCAGAAAACCAAAGTTCCAAGTTAACGATACAAGAAAAAACAAATATTCGTTAAAAAAAAAAAATTATACGAAGAACAACACTATGTAACGAAGGCAATCAACCTTCCTAATGAAAAACCTAGGAAAAACCGCTCATAGAGAACCTCAGAGTTACGCGTCGACATCAGCAGAGCTACCACGTCAGCACAGCTAACACATCAACATCGGCAGAGCTGCAACACCAGCATAGCCACAACGTCGACATCAACGTCAATAAACAAAAAGGCAAAAACCAGAGCCAGAAGAAAGGCGTCCCGCTTGTGGAGTTACACTCCAGCGGTCAGTGACCACCAGAACGCGAAGAAGTACAACTTCATAATTGGAGAAGTGCTTGTCAGCCAGGCCATGTTGCATTGATCGGAAGAGATAGTAATGGGATGGCGCAAGGACTGGACTATACGGCGGGTGGGGTAGGACATCCCATTTGAGCGTTTCAAGGTGGGTTTTGTGCAACATGTGGCCGAGCATTGTCATGTTGCAAAATTACCTTGCCGTGCCTTTGCTCATATTCCAGCCGGGAAATGGTTTGTTGAGCGACGCCAAGTGATTTTGCAAGTTCTTCTTGCGTTTGGGATGGATCTTGGTCGAGCAATGTCTCCAATTCGTGATCTTCAAACTTTTTTGGCTGTCCGGGCCGTTCATCGCCCTCAAAGTCAAAATTGCTACTTTTAAACCGTGCTTCTGGCACTTCTGGCACGTACGCTCAGCTAGAGCATGCACACCATACACTTCCACCAAAATACGATGACTTTCAGCAGCCTTTTTCTTCATATTGAAGTAATGAAGAAGTACTGTGACGAACCAAATTGACGCCACCAATTTGCCCGCCACATGTTCAATACCGAAGACATCTCTTAATCTCTTATTATATAATATTTTTATTTATCTTTATATTTTTATTTACAATGAAGTGTTAATTTTTCTATTTTTGTTTTAATTACAATGAAGTATTAATTTTATATACATATAAAGTGTAATTTAATAATATTATAATAATAGTAATTAAGATTAGTTGTAATTTGGTTTTAAGTTTAATTAAGCAATCACCCTGTCTGTGTTTCGGCGGAACAAAAGCGAGAGCGAAGAAACACCAAAGAAACGGGAGAGCAAGCGAACACCAAAAGCAAAGAGAGCAACAAGCAGAAACAACAAGGAATTGAAACTCCACGAGTGAACGAACGAACACATGGAACAGAGCCATGACCGAACTCAGCAGACGACGATGAGTGGAGTTAGTGAAGTCCGATCAAGATCAACGGACGTGTCATAGAAATTCGCAGCCTGGGTAAGTAACGCAAAGACAACGGACAGAGTTATTCTTTTGACAATCGACGTTAACCAACAGTGGACAAAGTGAGTTTCGTTCGTGGTACATTTACAACGCGAGGTTTATTTCAAAGTGTATTTCTGAACGACGGAAAGTTTTACACGCGGTAACCAATTGATTAATTGAGAGCATTTCGGGTCTTCGGACAGTCTTGCTGGCATTACGGGTCTCCGGACAGCTTTGCCAATCAGTTAAACAATTGTTCGAGTCAATGCCGGTTCTCGGTAACGTGATCTTAAACGCGATAACCAATTGATTGGTTGAAAGCATTGCGTGTCTACGGACAGCCTTGCTGGCATTACGAATCTTCGGACAGCCTTGCAATCAATCAAACAATTGTTCGAGCCAACGTCGGGTGTCGGGAACTTGATCCTAACGCGATAGCCAATTGGTTGGTTGAAAGCATTGCGTGCCTTCGGACAGCCTTGCTGGCATTACGAGTCTTCGGACAGCCTTGCCAATCAGTCAAACAATTGCTCGAGCCAAAGCCGGGTCTCGGGAACTTGATCCTAAACGCGATAACCAATTGGTTGGTTGAAAGCATTGCGTGTCTTCGGACAGTCTTGCTGGCATTACGAGTCTCCGGACAGCCTTGTCACTCAATCAAACGATTGTTCGAGTCAGCCAAGAATCCAGTCGTCATCGTTTTCTCCAAAATCGACAACTACCATCTGAGTGACAGCACTGCGGGTCTCCGGACAGCTTTACGGGCATTTCGTGTTTCCGAACAGTCTTGCCACGAAATTGTACAAAGACTAGGACTGTGACCACGAAACGCCAACGTCCACCTTGCGTTACCCAGAGTCTGTGCGCCGTAGGACCTCTCCGGCTGGTTAGCAAGTAGCAAAAGTAAAAGAACACCAACATTGTACCACTTACATAAGCACAATAAAGACAAGGTCCTAAAACCAACAAACAAATATTTTTTTGTAACCGAATCTTGGACAGCTGGCGAGCTACCCCAGCTATAAACCCGGACGACCGGGGAAACTTCGTTACAGTGGCGCCCGAGCAGGGACCTTGCTAATTAGAAAAACAGAAGAATTCGGAACATCTATTGTGCGCTATACTAGTTTTGTACAACCCGAGCCGAGAGAAAACTAGCACCATGGTAAAGACTTCCTGGATTTATACACTACGAAAGGACGCACTCCTAGAGTACGTAAAAGAATTTGGATTGGAAACCGAAGGTTCTATGGAAGAACTACGGAGGCGGTTCACATCGTTTGTAAGTGAATTGGCCTTATCTGCTGAAGCAACAGCGCGGCTTATTGAGCTGGAAGAAATACACCAGCAGAACGTCTTGCCACGAACGGGAACGACTCCTGGAAGACTAGAACCACCAGCGCAACCACCTATGTTAGGCCTCCCGCAACAAGTGGACAGTGAGCCTACACCTCAAGAACACCAAGAGTACCGACAACGCACTAGTCTACAATCAGAGGCATTTTCACAATGGAACCATATGTATGACGCGTTGGCAAATCCAACAGTAAGTTACTGCGCCATTCTTGACCGCATAAAGAAATGGATGGTACATTATGACGGAGTGCAAGATGCACTAGCATTTGTAGAAAGGGTAGAGGAGCTATCCGAAGTATACGGAGTGAGCACAGATCTACTACCAAAGGCTATGCCGGAACTACTGCAGCATCGAGCTCTGCAATGGTTTCGAAATAACAACAAACGGTGGAACTCGTGGAAGTCATTCAAACAAGACTTCTTAGAATTCTTCTTACCAGCGCGGTTCTTCGAGCGATTGGATGACGATGTACGTCAGCGGAAACAAAGAACCGATGAAAAATTCAAAGATTATGTCATATCACTGCAGAATCTGATGCGCCACACGAACATGAGCGAAACACAACGACTTGAGAGGATATACCGCAACAGCCATATCGACCTGCAACGCTACGTCAAGCGGCGAGAGTTCGAGGAGCTAGGAGAACTGATTACCTTGGCAGGCAACTGGGAAAACTTGCAGTTGGATGCCTGTCCAAAACAACCGCCGCCACCCTCCCGAAAACCAACAGATAGTCACCGACAAGTTGTAGATAATAGTCAAGAGCACGTCATAGATCCACGCTTCGCATGTCGGCGTTGCGGGCAAGGTGGTCATTTCGCTCGAAACTGTCGTAACGAGACGTTGATATTTTGTTGGGATTGCGGGCGCAAAGGACTAAGAACAAAAGAATGTTGTCGGAAAAAGCCGGAAAACGAGCAGAGCCAGCATCCAGTTCGAGGGGATGCACAGACGGCGACGAACCCTCGAAACCATTAGAAGACCTGCGTACGGAGGGCCAACGGATAGTTGCTACCGTTGCTCTAGAAAATGATCTCCTCGATGCCACCCTAGACACAGGTGCAACACGGAGGTTCATCAGCAGCTACTACGCCCGTAAACTAAGAATCTCACCCAGTATACAGAAAGTTGAAATACGGATGTGTATGGCGAACGGCGAAGTACAAGTAATCACAGAGGCACTCAGAACCCGCGTATCTTTCAGCACCAGGAGCTGTGAGCTCACCCTGTTGATCATGCCAGAGGTAGTTGACGACCTAATCTTAGAATTCGATTTCTTGGCTCGCATCGGTACCGAGATAAAGTGCGCTGATCGAGTTATCCACATTCAAGAAACCGACCGCGAAACAGAAGGCGCAATTTGCAAACGCACAACCAAGGAATTAACGGAACAAGAGCGTATCGATGCATTCTTGTCAACTGAGTTGAAAGGATTCGAGGATCTGAACGGCCCAACAGACATAGCCGCACACCGCATAACCATGCGCGATGAACGTCCCATAAAGCAGCGTTACTTCCCGAAGAACCCGGCGATGCAACAGATTATCGACGAAGAAATCAATGATTTGTTGCAGAAGGGTTGTATAGAGCCGTCGCGAAGTCCACATAGCGCGCCGATCGTACTAGTGAAAAAGAAAACTGGAAAATGGCGCTTGTGTGTCGACTACAGGCAACTCAACGCGCGCTCAGTTCCAGATGCATACCCGCTACCCAGGATAAACCACATTTTGGAACGATTGAGAGACGCGAAGTATGTGAGCAGTATAGATCTACGGAATGGATACTGGCAGATTCCGATGGAAGAATCCAGCAGGACTTACACAGCCTTTACTGTCCCAGGACGTGGCTTATTCCAATGGAAGGTCTTCATTCAGCACCGGCCACTTTTCAACGAGCCTTAGACACGGTAATTGGCCCAGATATGGAACCGGTGGCGTTCGCATATCTTGATGACATCGTTGTCACGGGTAACACGCTCGAAGCTCACATGGAAAACTTAAAGAAAGTTCTCGCACGGCTAAAGAAGGCAAATCTTCGCATAAATACTGAGAAATGTGAGTTCTTTAAAAGGAAAATTAAATACCTAGGCCACGAAATCAGCGAAGAAGGCATCCACACGGATCCGGATAAGGTAGCAGCGATCCGAAAACTGCAACCACCACAAAACGTGCGTGAATTGAGGAGATTTCTTGGGGTCGCTTCATGGTATAGGCGGTTTGTGTCAGATTTTGCCAGAGTGGCACACCCTCTGACCCAACTACTAAAGAAAGGGAAACACTTTAAGTGGAACCAAGAACAACAGGAAGCATTCCAAGACCTGAAGCGACGACTCACGGAAGCCCCAGTATTGGCTTGTCCTGATTTCAGCCAGCAGTTTCAGCTCCAAACCGACGCTTGTGATTACGGCCTGGGAGCAGTTCTGACTCAAATCATAGATGGCCAAGAAAGAGTCATCGCCTACGCTAGCCGTCACCTCAATGACGCTGAAAAGAACTACTCCACCGATACCGTCGCCCGAAGAAGATGAGAACCCGGACAGACACCCACCCAAGAGGGCGAGACCAGCCGATATACCGGAGGAGGAGGAGGAGGTGGACCTAGCAGAACCGGCCATCGAAGTTAGCAGTCGATCCACCACGCCCGAAAACGAACCTGTCGAACCGGAGGAAAACAGCGACCAGGGAACGGCCCGTTATTCGCCTGGATTCCTTAGCCCGGAGGTCATATCCATTCCCGGAGACACGGACGACAACGAGTGGCCCGAACCTGAGGTCGAAGTCGGGAACCCAGCTCCGAGCCACAACTACTACCAGGTGGACACATATACCGACAAACTAAAGGGACACGGCTACACACAGACGATCTACACGAAGACCATAACCCATACCTCCCTGGATCCAGAGGTCTGGACCAATGCGGATCTAAGGAAAGGCACTTGGCCCAGAGGCGTACCACGAGCCATCGCAGAAGAGGCAGAATACGAGGTTAACGTAGCTTCGACATCGGGCCTCGCCCGCTTCACGTGCCCTTCACCGCCAACGACCGTTACAGATCCATACGTGCCCGACCTGGATACAAACCTCGATGCAGACAGAAAAGGAACAGGCGGCTGTGACACCAAGTCAGCTCCAGATGTCGAGACCATGACTAGTGCACCTCTGGAATCATTCTTCGATCTGAGACTTCCCGACCTCGAGACGTTTATCGAAGAAATCGCGCAGGAAGGCATCGACGATGTACTCTCGTTAGACGGCAACTGGCTAGACGAGATGAACTTCGGAGACATCAACCTAGAGAACCTCCATGTAAGCATCCCGGAAGCTAGCGTCGAGACGACATCAGAGACCTTCATCCGTGCAGAAAGTAATAGCTGCGAAGAAGAAGCCAAAAACATCATGGCCAGATGGGTGCCACGGAAGAAGATCTCAACCAGAAGACGGGTCAATGGACAATGGTACCGGTTCCACGTCTCCAGGACAGGTGGAGTAAAATGGTATCTCGAACCCACCCCGAAGTAGGAGGGAAAGAGCCACTGTAACGAAGTTTCCCCGGTCGTCCGGGTTTATAGCTGGGGTAGCTCGCCAGCTGTCCAAGGTTCGGTTACAAAAAAATATTTGTTTGTTGGTTTTAGGACTTTGTCTTTATTGTGCTTATCTAAGTGGTACAATGTTGGTGTTCTTTTACTTATGCTACTTGGTAACCAGCCGGAGAGGTCCTACGGCGCACGGACTCTGGGTAACGCAAGGTGGACGTTGGCGTTTCGTGGTCACAGTCCTAGTCTTTGTACAATTTCGTGGCAAGACTGTTCGGAAACACGAAATGCCCGCAAAGCTGTCCGGAGACCCGCAGTGCTGTCACTCAGATGGTAGTTGTCGATTTTGGAGAAAACGATGACGACTGGATTCTTGGCTGACTCGAACAATCGTTTGATTGAGTGGCAAGGCTGTCCGGAGACTCGTAATGCCAGCAAGACTGTCCGAAGACACGCAATGCTTTCAACCAACCAATTGGTTATCGCGTTTAGGATCAAGTTCCCGAGACCCGGCTTTGGCTCGAGCAATTGTTTGACTGAGTGGCAAGGCTGTCCGGAGACTCGTAATGCCAGCAAGACTGTCCAAAGACACGCAATGCTTTCAACCAATCAATTGGTTATCGCGTTTAAGATCACGTTACCGAGAACCGGCATTGACTCGAACAATTGTTTAACTGATTGGCAAAGTTGTCCGGAGACCCGTAATGCCAGCAAGACTGTCCGAAGACCCGAAATGCTCTCAATTAATCAATTGGTTACCGCGTGTAAAACTTTCCGTCGTTCAGAAATACACTTTGAAATAAACCTCGCGTTGTAAATGTACCACGAACGAAACTTACTTTGTCCACTGTTGGTTAACGTCGATTGTCAAAAGAATAACTCTGTCCGTTGTCTTTGCGTTACTTACCCAGGCTGTGAATTTCTATGACACGTCCGTTGATCTTGATCGGACTTTACTAACTCCACTCATCGTCGTCTGCTGAGTTCGGTCATGGCTCTGTTCCATGTATTCGTTCGTTTACTCGTGGAGTTTCAATTCCTTGTTGTTTCTGCTTGTTTCTCTTTTTGCTTTTGGTGTTCGCTTGCTCTCCCGTTTCTTTGGTGTTTCTTCGCTCTCGCTTTTGTTCCGCCGAAACACAGACAGGGTGATTGCTTAATTAAACTTAAAACTAAATTACAACTAATCTTAATTACTATTATTATATTATTAAATTACACTTTATATGTATATAAAATTAATACTTCATTGTAATTAAAACAAAAATAGAAAAATTAACACTTCATTGTAAATAAAAATATAAAGATAAATAAAAATATTATATAATAAGAGATTAAGAGATATCTTCGGTATTGAACATGTGGCGGGCAAATTGGTGGCGTCAATTTGGTTCGTCACAGTACTCCCCGCAAAAACACTGTATTCGGCACGAAATTCGACATTTTCAGAGTAAAAAAAAAAAGGATTGTTGTTTACGCTTCAGCTAAATGACACATGCTGATTCTGAAAGTACATATATGACAGTAGCTTTCCAAAACATATTTGGAAATGTGAATCACTGGAATAAAAGTCAAGTTACGCCATCTGTTAGAAAACCGCACGAATTAACCGGTACCCCTATTATATTGTATTGTATAATAGGTATTCTTATATTCAAATGCTTTGTGATCTGGTCAAAAAATGAAATGTGACCTCACCTGTACTTCAACTGGGTTGCGAAAAAAATACCATCCGGAATGGTGATTTGGCATTCCAGGGGCCTTTCGGCGAAGTTGAGGTGAGAAAATGGAAGTTCTCCCCAGCTCTTCAGCTGCCTGGGGTACATCCGGAAGGCTCATGAATCGGACCTCCCGTGGTTGGCTTGTGTTTTCAATGGACAGTTGACAAGAGGTTAGCGATATACAGACAACACGGTTTATTGTTCCATTCGCACTTTAATTCGTGCGGGGAAAATAATATGAGGGGTGAGAAAATCTTGTCCTATGCTGTAACACTCTCTACGCGAGAGCGGTGTGACGGAAACCGTCGCACACAACCGAGGCAGTCGGCAGAATGGTGACTTGACATTCTCCGTTGGACAAAACCAAGCGGTCAGCGCTCCAAAGTATGTACGTGGAATGGACGCCACCGAGACGTCCAGCCACTTTGGTCTTCCCTGCGGAGCTGTTGGAACAAGAAAAAAAAATGGCTAACCTAATTATTACAGGCGAGCTTCGTCGTGGGTGAGAGCAGGATGGCTTTCGTCGTTGGACGCAACCACAATAGCTAACCGCCAGTCCGACACACCCAAGCGGCTGACTTGACACTGTCCGTTGGACACAACCGAGAGACCAGAGCTCCAGAGTGTGTACGTGGAATGGACACCAACGTCGGACGCTACCGAGACGTCTACCCACTCAGGACTTCTCTGGCGAGGAAACTGTTTTAGAAAAACAGCTGTTTGCCTGAGAAGTGTGGGTTAGACTCAACTTTCCACCTGATTTTTAATTTCTTAATACTAAGGTTGATAGTAACTTATTTTATTTTTATTTATACAAAATTAAATGCCTTTATGGCAACTTAATAATAAAAATGTGTATATATTATTTTTTGTATAAAAAAAGGATGTAGGGATATTTTTGTTTCTCAAAGAAAAAATGTGCCTCACAACTACTTATTAATAAAACAAAAATTTTAGTTTATTAACAAAATTTTCTTTACTTAGAGTACAACCGAAATCTAAATAATTACTGATTAATTAGTTTGTCAATCTCAAACAACGCCTTAAGGGCACATTAAGACCATAATCACTCTATGAAACGGAACATGAAATGCATCATGTCATCTCAGAAGCCAAACACAGCGCTACCTGCTCCAGCTACTTTGAACATTTAATATCAAAGCAGATTATGTCTCTAATTCTTAGAATTCCTAAGAATGAAGCCAAGAAGTGAATTAGCTTTGGCTATCATACATACTATATATTACATACTATCAACATGTATACAGGGTGTTTCGCATAAGAGGGGACAAAAGACTAGGGCGTGTAGGTTGAGTCGAGACAAGAATAAAATCGTATGGGAGGGTGGTCAATTTCCCCCACTTAGACGGGAGGGGCCATTTTATAAAAATCCGACTTAACATCGACAAAAATAATATTAAATAATAATGGTTAGATCCAGATAAATTTTGCTGATTTTCAAAGCCAAATATCCGCTTCTTAATATCCTTTTTAAATTAGGTTCCTATGCCAAACAGTTTTTGAGAAAATGAACGCCAAAGTTAAAATTTGGAATAAAAATTCCGAAAAAAATTGTTGGTCGCAATTTTGTTTTAAAATTACGGTATTAAGTATAAATTTTTTTCCGACCTAAAATTCTCTAATCCAAACTTTTTCGAAAGAACTAATTATATAGTTAGAAAAAATAGCAAGGTTTGTAGATAAAGATCTACTAGTTATGAACCCATGCTGCACTGGTACTCTTAACTCCTTTACTAAAAAAGTTAATCTGTAAGAAAATACCCGAAAATTGATTAAAGATAATTAAAAGTGGAAGAGTTAACATATCTGCACATTGTTAGAAGATAATAAGTGGTAATCTATCGACTCCCGATTCTTTGACACTGTTTAAAAAATTTAGCGCATTATTAACTTCAGAAAATGATAGTTGCATGCTACCAACCGATAACAAGTTGGTAGAGTTTTCTTTTAATATTGTAATAAAGGACTCTTGTCCCCTTTTCAAGTCTTTTCTACGTTGAATTATATTAGTTTATTATATAAATCTTTGGCTTGGCCGGCAGAGTATGCCATGGGCCTCAGTTAAGAATTCTATTTATCTGAGTTATAAAGCCGGCAGATTAATGCCAGGGCTTGAGAATGATAAGAATTGCCGGTTTCAGGCTCTGATCTAATTTTGACTTTATTTCCAAAAATCTTGCCCTTTTGTGGATTTAGAAGGGCAGACTAAAAATATTATAAACAGATTTCTTAAAATTAGATTGTGATTGGTCAGCAGATTATACTGATCCAATCAATATTACAATGTATATAAATTATTGTATGTTGTAATATGTTGAAGGACCTCTGGTCCTGACTTCAAAATTTATGCTGGGTAATATTGTTTATTATTATAGCTTCGTAGGCTTGGCCGGCAGAGTATGCCATGGGCCTCAGCTTAGAATGCTATTTCTTATAATTGATAAAGCCGGCAGATTGTCTGCCAGGGCTTGAGAAAATTAAAAGACTGCCGGTTTTAGGCTCTGATAATAATCTGATTTTATTGTGGAAATTCTTGCCCTTTTATAGCCGATTTTGATGGGCGGACTTAAAACTAATATAAACATATTTCTTAAAATTACTTTGTGATTGGTCAGCGGATTCTGCTGACCCAATCAATAATACATTGTTTACAAATTATTGTGAATAATTGTTGACTGCACTATTTCTGTCGTAGTCTCGACAGAAGACGTCGGCAGAGAAAAGAAGTCGTCAATGCACGCGCAGCTGAACTTAGCGCGGTCAACGCTCCTACAGGAAACGCAAGCGCTGCAATTTTTACGCGCTGCGTGTACCCTATCGTGGGTCAATTTGACTGTCGCTTATGAAGCGGTCGTGGTGACTTGTGTGGTACACTACACCCTCACCCTTTCAAGAAAAATATATATTTTGAAGAAATATATATTTTTATTAGAACTTTTTCAATAAATTGTTATGAAATTCTTTTCTCATGCCGTTAAACATTACTGTCGAGTTTACTCCATTTTTACATATTATAGTGTAAGGACCGTGATATGGTTTTTGATGTTTTTTTCTATTTATATTTCTTACTAATACTTTATCACCTATCTTAAAATTAGAATTATTACAATTGTTTTGGTTATTTACACGTATTTCTTTAGATTTTGTTAGATTAGCTTTTGCATTTCTTAAAGATAAACTTAGTCTAGCTTTTAATTCGTTAACATAATTATCTAGGTTATAAGAAATTGTATTATTATTTAATATATCATTAGGCATTGAAGGTAATTTTCCAAAAATTAATTCATATGGTGAATAATTTGTATGAACGTGTTGTGTGGTATTGTACGCAAATACATAGTACGGTACCCATTTGTCCCAGTCATCTTCTTTTGCAAATGCTAGTAAGTATTCGTTCAGTATCTTATGGTTTCGTTCTATTGAACCTGATGTTTCGTGATGATATTGTGTAGAAAAAATTTGTCGAATTTTTAGTAATTCGCATATTTCTTTTAGTAGTGTGTTAGTAAATTCAGTTCCTTTACCTGATTTTAATGTTTTAAAATTTCCATACTTGAGAATGAATTGTTCTACTAATGTCTTTGCAACTGTAGTTGCGTCTTTAGATTCTATTGGATGTGCTACTACAAATTTTGTCAATTCGCATTGAATTGTTAAAATATATCTAAAATTATTTGAAATTCTTAGAGGACCTACGGTGTCTATAGATATAATTTCAAAACTGTTATTAGGTGTATCAGTTTGTACCATTCTTTCTTTTATATGTATGGTTTGCTTATTAATTTTACATTTTTCACATTTCGATATAAATTGTTTAATCATTTTGCTCATGTTTTTCCAAATGTACCTTTGTTTTAATTTTACTATTGTTTTCCTAATTTCTAAGTGTCCTCCTATAGGTGAATTATGGTATTCATCTATTAATTTGTATTTTATTATATCGTCATCAATTTTTTCTGGGGGTTTATATATTAAAATCTTCAAATACGCGCGATTTTTGTTTTTATGTTGCAACACATTATATAACTTCTTAAATTCTTCTTTGTTAACAATTGTAAATATTTCATCTTTTTCACTCAATGCTAGCTCTTTGATATTCATTTTATTCATGTGTAAAGATAACTTCTCCAGAGTCGAAACGAATTTCGTTGGATTATCATTAGTCTCTACTTTTACATTTACATTTATGATATCGTTTTCTGTAAATATTTCTTTTCTGTTTGTGCACAAACTGGTAGGTTTCTCTGAATGCGAATCTGGATTCGTCAAATTATCACCATACCTATTTACTATAAATTTTAACTTCTTTACATTCTTTATATCTGACAATGATGTACAGTCCCATGTATAGAGTTGATCAGGCTCCGATAGGTTTGTTGTAACATCAGTTTCATCGTTTTTCTTATTCTTCATACCCCTTGTGACGATTAATGTTCTTTTTATATTTTTATCATTTTCTTTAGGAATCATTGCTTTTAATGTTTCAGAATTTATTTGGATTCTTGATAATGCATTAGTATTAATTTTGCCTTGTTTATACTTAATCTCAAATTCATAGTCGGAAAGGTCTAATCTTATTCTGGTCATTTTGGAAGATGGATTCTTATGCGTAAATAATGATACTAAAGGTCTGTGGTCTGTTACTACAATGAATTTGTTACCATAAAGATATGGCCTGAAAAAATTTATTCCCCAATGAATAGCTAATAGTTCTTTCTCTAAAACCGATTTGTTCAAGTCATGTTTGTCTAGTGCTTTACTTGCATAAGATATGGGTAAGTCGGTCCCAATATCACCATGCGATAATACTGCGCCAAGAGCGTAGTTTGAAGCATCAGTTGTCAGAATAAACGGTTTTGAAAAATCGGGATATTGCAATATCGGTGGGTTCATTAATTTTGCTTTTAAGTTGTCGAAAGCGTTCTGGTGTTCTTCTGTCCATGTGAATTTGTTATTTTTCTTTAATAGTGAATTTAAACATTTAGCAATTTCTGAAAAATTTTTTATGAATCTTCTATAATAATTACAGAAAGCTACGAATCGTCTGGTCTCGTCGGCGTTTTTCGGAATTGGATAATTTTTTATTGTGTCAAATTTGTGTGGATCTGTTTTGATTCCTTTGTCTGTTATTAAGTGTCCTAGAAAAGTTACTTCTGTTTTCAAGAAATTACATTTATTTGCATTTAATTTTAAGTTGTACGTTCGTAATCGGTCAAAAACTTTCAATAAATTTTCATTGTGGTGTTTTAAACTACACCCAAATATAATAATGTCGTCTACGTAAAGGAATGCTTCACTGTCCAGTCCGCTGAGTGCTATTGTCAACATTCTTTGAAAGCTGTTTGTGGATATCTTTAATCCAAATGGTAGTCTTTTAAATTGATAGTGTCCATTTTCTGTAGAAAAAGCTGTTAATGGTCTTGAATTTTTGTCTAAAGGTATTTGGTGGAAGGAGCTAGTCATGTCAAGTGTCGAAAAGTATTTTGCTCTTCCTAATTTGTCAAGTATATCTTCTAGTCTTGTTAAAGGGAATTTGTCGTTTACTATTTTGTCATTGAGTTTACGGTAATCTACTATTAGTCTCCATTTTTTGTTGTCCTTGTTTCCTTTTTTGGTACTACTAAGAGTGGTGAGTTGTATGGACTTGAATGGTTCAATTATGTCCTCATTTAATAATTTTCTGACTTGTTGTTTAATTTCGTCTTTTTGTGTCTGCGGAAGTCTATAGTTCTTTATGTAAGTCGGACTTTTGTCGTTTAGGTTAATTTTTTGTGTGTAAAAGTTATTAGTTGACAGTACTTCGTTGTCTAAATGAAAAATAGTTTTGTAGGATTTCAGTTAGTGAATTGTATGCGTCAGGGTCAGTTGTTTTTATTTTCTTTTTTTTCTAATAGCTTATTTAATCTTTCGGTGTTATTCATTGTTCTTGATGTTTGAATATCATAATTAGTTAATGGATCGGCTCTAGTTCAATTTTATATATAGTAACAGTAGCATCATTTGTGTTTAACATTTTTATATGACCTATCTTTCCTTTTGGGCAAATGCAATTTCCTATGAATATTCCTTTTTGAATTTCTTTATTCCATATTATTCTATCCTCTTTAAAATTTGTATTAATTGGTACAATGAGCTCGCATCTCGATGGTAAAACAATTTCTATCGATGTGTTTAAATGTAATGGTACAATTATATCGTTTTCATTAAAACTGAATGTAATAGTTAAGGTTTCGTAATCTGGTTTACAAAAATATTTTCTTAATAAATCTCTCCCGATAATTCAATCTGTTAATATAGGAACATTTTCATCTACTACTAAGAATTTATGATTAATATTTTCATTATCTAGTTTTATTTTTAAATTTATTAATCCTAGTGGTTCTATAACTTCATTAGTTATACCTCTTAATTTACAAGTATCGTAATTTCTATAAGTATTATACTTTACTTCATTATTAGTTTTTATTAAAGATACATCTGATCCAGTATCTATCAAAAATTTAAGTTTTTTATTATTATCATGCAATTCAACAAAGTTTGTAGCATTCTTAGAAATATTATAAAAGTTTGTAATTCTTTTTGGCTTTCCGGAGGGTGAATTTAATTGGCCTCCAAGCCCAGCTCGTTTTCCTGAGCATTCAATGTGTAAACTCTATTGTTAGTGTTATTTCTGTATTGCTGTTGTTGATATGTAGTATTGTTGTTGTTTCGGTTATTGTTGTTGTTTCTGTTGTTGTTGTTTCTGTTGTTGTTGTTGTTGTTTCTGTTTGGTGTCGTGTTATTACTGTATCTGGTGTTTGCGTTCTGTGTATAATTGTTGTTAGAGTTATTTAAGCGGTTGTTGTTGTTAAAAGAAGTGTTCCTATAATTCATGTTGTTCTTATTAAAATTATTGTATGAATTTTGTTAAAATTATTCTATGAATTTTGTTATTGTTAAAATCTGTTCTGTGTACTGTTGCACTGTCTTATTGTTCTGTCTTATACCACCCAGAGTAGTATGTATTTGCGAAACTGTTGTATTGTTCTTATATCTGGTAGTTAGTGTTTTTTCGAGTTCTTTGTAAGTAGTTGGTATTGTTATGCCGCATATAGCCGTTCGTACATTTAACGATAGCTTTACATAATATACGAATTCTATTAATTTCGGTTTTTCAGTGGTTTCTACAGAATTATAAATCAGCTCTGTGATTTTTAAAAATGATTCAAGTTCTTTAAATGAACCTGTAAAATTTGGAATGGCTTTTATTGCCGTATCAATGTTGAAAGTACTCATTTTTATTTTGTTCTGTAACAAAATTTCGTGAATGGATTGAACTATAGTTTTAAATTTTATTATATCTTCTTTGAGTTTCTCATGATCTTCTTCAGTTTTTAAGATTTCGTAATATGTTTTCTTTAATTCTTCAAATTCTAATTTCTTTTTATTAAAATGTTCACTCGACTTTAATCTGTCGGGGTTCTTTTTTAAATTTGTAAGAAATTTGGATGCAATATTGAGTAATTCTTCCATTTATTGAGACTTATTCTTTTAATAATTCTTTTATTCTTTTAATTATGTAACTTTAGAAAATAAAATTTACTTACTAACTAAAATTATTATTAGGAAGAATTTTGGTTAATTATACAACATTAACTCTGTTTATATGTCTAAGTACATAATTTTTATAATGCTTATTAATTCTAAATGCTACAAATGTTATTATTACTAAAATTAGTATAATCAGACAGAAAATTATTATAATGCTTTCCTGAGTATACATGTTATTCATTGTATACATATGTATTTGTCTGCTCATTGTAGACTGGTTTCGTTTGTACTACTCTTATCTTTTAGCTTGTTTTTTTTTTTATTTACGTAACGTAAGGGACTTTAGAAGCTAAACTATATTCATACCGATATTTTAAGTGGTTTGTGTATTTTAATTTTAGGTAGTACTATTTAATTGAATTTATTTCGTATTAATTTGAAATCATAATCTTCCTTGTTCTCTCTGCTTCTCGGGTCTCTATCTGCGACAGCTCCTGATATAGCCTTGACATTACTTCCCAGGCCGGTGGTTTGTCTTGGAGTTTTGCGATTAGCTCCTTGAGCTCTGCCTTTCGTTTTCGGTCCTTGACCAGTCTTCCTCCTCGTTTCTTCTTGGTTACCAGATTTAATTTTGGTATTGTTGTCCGCTCTTCGTCCGTCTGGATTCTTGGAAAGTATTGTTTTGTCGGCTGACGTCGTCTATACTCCTCTATACTTAGACGTACCGGTTGACAGTGCTTTAGTGACGACGGTGTGTAAGTTGGTGCTTCGAAGTTCTCTCCCTCGGGAACGTATTCCATTACTGAGTACAGGAATTCTTGATGGTTGTTTATGTTTTTCGAGTATGCAGGATCAAGTTCGACGGATCGTATTATGCAGGATCGAAGTTCACAGGATAGTATTATGCAGGATCGCCATGTAATATGTTGAAGGACCTCTGGTCCTGACTTCAAAATTTATGCTGGGTAATATTGATTATTATTATAGCTTCGTAGGCTTGGCCGGCAGAGTATGCCATGGGCCTCAGCTTAGAATGCTATTTCTTATAATTGATAAAGCCGGCAGATTGTCTGCCAGGGTTTGAGAAAATTAAAAGACTGCCGGTTTTAGGCTCTGATAATAATCTGATTTTATTGTGGAAATTCTTGCCCTTTTATAGCCGATTTTGATGGGCGGACTTAAAACTAATATAAACATATTTCATAAAATTACTTTGTGATTGGTCAGCGGATTCTGCTGACCCAATCAATAATACATTGTTTACAAATTATTGTGAATAATTGTTGACTGCACTATTTCTGTCGTAGTCTCGACAGAAGACGTCGGCAGAGAAAAGAAGTCGTTAATGCACGCGCAGCTGAACTTAGCGCGGTCAACGCTCCTACAGGAAACGCAAGCGCTGCAATTTTTACGCGCTGCGTGTACCCTATCGTGGGTCAATTTGACTGTCGCTTATGAAGCGGTCGTGGTGACTTGTGTGGTACACTACAATGTAAATATTGGCTGTACTATTTTCTGACGCATTCTCGATAAAATGTGTAGGAAAAGAAAGCAGTAGCGCGGTCAACGATCCAACTAGCTAGCGTTGCAGAAAAATTTGCTATTTGCTTTCAACTGCTTTTAACACTATAAATGTAATTCCTGTATAGGAATTTATTAATTTTATATATTAAGTATATTATAATTTATATTTATCTATCACAATAGACTCGGTCGAGTCATATAACCAGGAGAAAGATTCGTTACAATCTTTACCCACACATCTCCTTTCCCTGATCCTTCCTCAAGAGCCGCAAAATGGGCCGCTCATTGGAGTTCCTCGAGCTAACATAATCTGACCTAACCTATTCTATTCTATATCAGAGATATAATTGAGCAAAAGCTATTCATATTGTATTCCTAGTTTAGGTCACACATATTAAGGGGGAGTTTCGAACCAAGGGGTAGGGCCAGACACTAGATGGCATGCTTCCACTATAATAAATACTATAATATATTTTCTTAATGTTATGAGTTATATAAAATAACCAATCAAGTTAAAGACTTTACTGTTAATTACAATTACAATTAAATTAAAGTACAATTAGGAAAGAATATGCATAGAATCATCATAGTACAATATGTACCTGTATACCTTTTTCACTTCATGGTATATATTGATGTTCTAAAGTAAAATTTTGGGCATAAGTTTGGTTAAGAGGTTTGGCGGAGCAGGTTTAGGATGGGCGTTTAAACGTCAAAACTTTAAGTGCGATATGTTCCAAAGTATTGAGTGCACCGGTGTAAGCGGCGTAGCCGGTGTTTGATATACTGAGGGTTATAATCAAAAATCGCGGCCGAAGGCCGGAGGACGCATACACACCCTAAAATTGGCCACAAAACTCTATTCTGTTGCGTAGCCGGTGTTTGACACTCTGAGTGTTATAATTCCCCTTTCGTGAGGGGACGGATCACGAAACGGACGAAGACGACAACGAACAAACGAACAACAAATTTAGTTTGGTAAAGTATATTTGGAAAAAAGTAGTTGGTACGCGGGTACTTTAGTTTTCATAGTATTTTAAATAAATCAGTTTATTTACAAAATCTATTTATTTGAGTTTAGTAGTATTTAACCCTTTCTTCCATGTTTCCATTTTCTCCCCACCAATATGAACGGGTAGCTTTGCATATTTTTTCTTATCTTTATTACACTTATTATTACTAATTAACTAGTACAAAATTTAATAATATAATCTCTGATCTTAATCTCTAATTAGTGTAGGGATTTTATATTTGCATATAACGTTTATAACCCAAAATTTCCTTTTTCCAGGAGGATTGAATTGTCGCTTAGGTGTGCGTGAGGTTGCCACCGAACCACGAGTACAATGAAAAATTGATTCTCTATTTCCTACTTAGGAGAGCTCACCGAAGTGGTTGGATTACCCTAACATTGGCGACGTAATCATCGACGTTGCCTCTTAGCTTTTCGCAGCGTGAATTATTCGAGGTATCAAAATCCTGGTTAAGGTTGCATACACGTAAATTAGGAATACCAAATTTAAATTTTATACACTTATTAATACGAAATATTACACTTGATACATTTAAACTACACGACTATGACTAAAACAACACTATGCCTAAAGTAATAACTATGCTTAATTAACATTCATACTATGCTAGCTTTAAGCTCATGTCGCATATCTGCTTAGAATTGGACGTTGATTGTATTTATGGCAAAACCGATACTATTTTGGTGATTCAAAGCACTGCGTACAAATTTCCACCACCCTGTGTTCTGTGGTTGGTATTATCTTCTATGTTTGTAGGTAGTTGTATTTGGCGGCTTGGGTAAGTTATTCTAATTTGTTTGCTTATCTAAGTTTGCTTATCTAATACCTCGATATTAAGATCTCTTTGTCTTTGTTTCAGATGAGGCGGCGTTTCTATATGTCCTCGTGCGTCGCTGGATCAATATCCGGAGCTTCGTTGGAGTTTATCCGGCTTGCGATTTGTGGTAGTTTTCGGATACCTTCCTATCATTCCCTACGGCGCCTTTCGTTTTTGTCTAGTGACACCCTCGCCACGACAACTTCTTCAAAATCTTTTTTGACCACCCTTTTTACCAGAAAACTTTAACCGAAGACTTAAATTTTCAGCACTTTCTGTTTTCTTTAAAAATACAAATTCAAAAATATAAAAATGTTTTCCGTGCCTTCTTCACGGTTAGTATGCGACTCTCTTCATCTCTCGCCCAAAAAAATTCTTTTCTATACCTCCTTTCCAATCTTTGCCAGTGACTTCGGTAAGTTTCCGGCACATAAACTACATTTTTCCACTGTTTTACGGATTATTTCCACCTATTTTATTTCGTATTTCCTGGGCGGACATACATTCCCCCCCTTCACATCTCACACGACCCCCAACAATTTCCTAATATTAAATCATAAATTTTCGGTTTCGCAACCAGGGGCTCATAATTGTGTAGGTAGGTAGGAAGACTTCTTGATCTGTTTGACTGTTGTTATGTTTCCAACTGGCAATGCTGTTACTATGCTACCTTATTAGCTTACGGCAACTTGCGTGGGGAATAATACTCTCAAAAAAACGCTTGTTCACGATTGATTATTAATGCCCACTCTGCGTCATATTTTGGCAAATGTCATTTGAGGTATAATCTTCAACCGCAACAGGTGTATTGACAATCTAGGTATATTTACTATAGAAATATCATCTATTGGGAGAAATTAATGTCATACTAGACTGTAACGAGTTTTCTTTCTCAGCCATGGATGTAGTTCAGTCTATCCAGAGTCCGCTCGAAGGGACTTGAATATACATATATACATTTTCGCTCCTTTGTTTTTTTTTTTTTTTTTGTAACTTAAAATATTTTTCCGATTCATTTCCAATATTTAACTTAATTTTATAATAATAGTTTGCTTTTTAAACAAAGCAAGTTCAAATTAAATTCAAATTCATATTTTCTTAATCTTAATTTTTTCCTATTTTAATTTTACTTTTTAACTTTTACTATCTCCTTTTCTATTGTCCTAAAATGGTCTTTGTGCGGTGTGAGTCCGTTTGGTGGTCATCACCACCCATTCGCCTTGTACTGTGACTGTGACTATTCCTTCTGGTCTCTGCAACTGGAATGTAAGGCGGTCGGATGGTAATCTAGTGTAGCCATCCTTTTACATTTCTGACGTTTTTTTTGGTGATTTTCTTCGTCGTTTTTTTTTTTTGTTGCGTTGGCTGTGTTCGGTGTGGTTCCTGTTTCTGTTTTTTGTGTGTTTGTTGATTTCGGTGTGTCTCTTGGTGTGTTTGTTAGCGGTATTCGGGGGCGGGTACATAGTGCTGGGCTGTTCCAAATTGTTCCCGTATTTTGGTCAGGATTATTTTCGGTTTGGTTGTTCTGATCGCGGCCTGGGCAGTGTGCATCACCTTCCTTGCGCCGGGGTGTACTTCCAGGGGCGGGTCGAACGGTGTTACCGGCTGTACCCAGTTTTAATGTGCACCCCGGGGCGTTGTTGTTGCGTTTTCTTCCGGCTGATGTTCATGATAGCTATACTTATTGAGTCAAAGTCAATGACTTTGAAGGGGCTGACCTATTTTGGATCTAATTTCTCGTATTTAGCAATTTAGTGGTTGCTGATAGGACATGATTTTTACGTGAAACTGATGATTTAGTGGGGGCCTGTTCTTGCCTTGTATTTGCCACATGTTAGGTAAGAGCAGACATATTGCCTCATGTCCAGATGTATTTTTGGCCAATAGTACCGTTCTTTGATTCGTCTTCAGGTTTTCTCGACCCCTAAATGTGCTGCCGTGGTGGCGTCGTGATTCTTTTGTAATATCTCTGGTCGGTCTATGTCACGGACGCACAGTTTCCATGGATTGGTCCGTCGGCTGGCCGCTTTTTAAAATATCGGTAAAGCTTTCCCTGTTTCATCTTATATTCTTGATTATTACGGTTGTGCTGTGATTTCTAGCTGTTTCGGTATACCAGTCGTGGTCACGCGTCTGGCTTATTATAGATATGTACGATACTGTTATTCTCTGTGACACTGGGCATTGTGAAGTGACTTCACAATGGTTAGATGGATTCCTGCTTTGTTTAGAAAGTCCATTCCTAAAATTAGTTCTTAGGTGAGCCCTGGCATGAAGCATATTTGGTGTCGGTACTCTCTCTCGCCTATTGTGATAGTAACCTCTCCGTAATCCTGAGCCGAGTTTATCCTTCCGCTTGCCAGTGTAATCGGAATTTGTTGCTGTTGTGTTCGTGAGCGCGATTACGTTGTGGTTTTAGTAGTACAACAATACCTCGCTTTGCGTCGTTTCTTTTCGCGTTTTTTTCGAAGTTGCGTCGCTGCTTAATTAGTACTAATTTTCACTGTGCATCGTTAGGTTTTCGAGGTTGCGTTGTTTTGGGTTCGAGTTTTTAATTTTTTTCTTGTTTTGTAACAGATGGCTACACTTTTGTTTCTAATTGCGCCATGCAATCAAATTCGGGGATTCCTCTTCTAACTGAAAATCAACGCAATTTTAATACAGTTTTATTTTCACTTTGTTTTGCTAATTTAGAGTTCAGTTTCAATTATGTAGTGTACATATTGTGCTTTTTGTAACGTTTCGTGTTTGTGCTTTTTAAAGAAGAGAATAATTAATTTCTATAAACTTTTATGGATTGTTTCTGATTACAAAAAAGGTAAATATTTTTCCAATTTATTTATTGGCAGAGTTATATTTTTGTTTTTTTAATGTTTACTTTGATCGATTTTCTTCTTAAAAAGTAGTATTTTCGTAACCCTGGAACCTATCTTCGATCTTTACATGGTGTGCTATAGAAAATCTAAATTCATTTTGCGTCGTTTCAATTTGCGTCGTGTTTTTTTGGAACGTAACCCCGACGCAAAATGAGGTATAGGTGTAATAATATGGGTGTTTGCTGGAACAACGTAGCGACTGCGCTATCGTGAGGAGCGCTATGTGTACGAGTGAGAAAGTGCTATATGGATATGTCAGAGTGAGTGAGAAGGAGATAGCTTCTGCCTAGAAAAAGTCACACTGGTAATCATGATGGCACTGGCTTCACTCTGGTTGATTGGTTAATTCAGGGGCATGTGTGATATGGACCATTGTTGCGAAAGTGAGCATGAAAGTGGGCGTGGCAAAAGTGGGTGTGGTCGGAAGTAGAGGAAGTGGGCGAAATAGGTGTGACATATTTGGGCGTGGCAAAACGGACAGACAGACGGACATACATACATATAGACAGACAGACATACATAGCTCGGCGTGCTGACTGTTGTGAGTATGGTGTGCCTCTCTGCCCGCCTATGTAGCGGTTGTGAGATTGTTGTTGTTCTGAATATGCATAGCGTTGTTGTTAGAAAATATTTTTTCTTTTATTTAATTGCTTTTTGTCATTTTGCTATGGGGTTGCTATATATTATTGTAGATTTAGTAAATGAGTTATGGGCATTTCAAGTGGTCGGTTGGCTCGCGACCACACTTATAGTATGTATTATACATATATTATTATATATATTATTATTATATATTATTATTATATATTATATATTATTATTATATATTATTATTATATATTATATATTATTATTATCTCGGGATTGGAGTTCGGTACATTCGGTTTCGGTACATTGTGTTCGAATATTTCTCAGAATATAGAGTCGTTAATTAGATCCATAATGGGAATAAACGGCTGGAGAATATGGGGATACTCAAAATGTTTTTAATAGGAGTATTAGTTATGTTCAGTATAGATGGGTGGTGGATGCAAATGCAGATGGCTGGGTGGTAGTTTTGCTATTGCGATGTTGTTCTTTTTTCTTCATCTCAACAGAATCATAATGTAAACAAACGCAAGTGTTCATTTAGAAGATACATGAATATGGACGAAGTTGTTTGAATATTGAACTTTGAGAGGATGCAGATGGATATAGAGTGGTTGTTGTTCTTAACATTAATGGTAAAATAGAAAACCATAACATCTTAATACCCAAAATATTTATTGTGGCTGGGGTCTCTGCAGCTCGATCCGTAAGCATAAAAATAGCTCCAGCGAGTCAATTGTAACAGTGTAAAGAGTCAATTGTAACAGTGTCGCCATAGAGTAAAGGTCTAATTTTTACTAAACGGAAACTATTCTCATAAATGAAGTTGTTAATTTTTTCTGAAAAAAGTAAAGTGAAAAAATATAAATATACCATATAAAGAAATATAAACAAATTATATCAAGAATATTTAATAACAATTAAAAGAAACTAAACAATATCATTTAAAATCAAGTAAGAGCTGGGCCACAATACGGCAGCGACAGTGTCAGTGTTTCTCTCATCATGCAAACCTTATGGGAAACCCAGAAACCCTACTGCCGAGTAGGGGAAAAATTATAGACTCTAGTCCGGCAGTGAGCAGTGAAATTAAAATCCTCTCATTTTTGGGATAAAAGTGTTGCACAACTTTTACACAAAATCTTACTTATTCTATAGGAATGAAACAAAACAAATACTCAAACAAATACAAATGTGAAAACAAATGACAAATGACAGATAGCGCTGCGCGCTGCCACTGTTCTCATTGTAGGCTGACAGCGAAAGTGAGAGAAACACTGACACTGTCGCTGCCGTATTGTGGCCCAGCTCTGAAAATTCGGGAAAAGTAAAGTGAAAACATAAATATACTATTTAAAAACGAAATAAAATATAAACAAATACTAGCAATAAATTTAGTAACACATAAATGACACAAAACAATATTATTTAAAATCAAGGGGAAACCGCCGACTGGAATCCAGTGGTGTACTTCAACATGGCTCCATATTGGACCGAACGCGACAACATACAACAGGCACACGTTCTTTCTCATACCAAAGTCGAGCGATCGCATTTCCGCGATGTTCCCACACAATCCATTCCCATACGTGTCAGCTATTTTGTCGAGCACGAGTTCTTACGCGAATTATGTTATTCCTCCAAGAGTCCGATAAAAAATAAAGATTTTAAACTGGCTGCAACTGCCAGGAATACTAAACACGACCGGGGAAAAGTTTGGTTTAGCGGTTTGGCGCCGATTTTTGTGTTACTTTTTTACCGTTATTTGGGAACATTATAACGGTAAATAGCTGCCCACTCTTGGGGGCGTGGCATTAGTTTGGATGTTATCGGCGTTTGAAGGTCGCGCAAGGTCACTGTTTAAGAACATCGTTTCATCAATCTTTAAATACCTATTTTATTAATAATAATAGTTTATAAAAATATTAAATAATACCATAATACTCTATATATGGTTCCGACATTCCTGCTTCTACCAAAACTGCTTCTGACGCCGCGCATTCGCTGCGTATCCGAGCAGAACTCACCTATCACCTTGAGAAGTCCGGCAGCGCAGCTGAGACGCAGTCACGGCGATAATGCAGCTCAAACGCAGTCAGCAACAACAGCGTCGTGACCGCTGCAGAGCTCAGATGTCGCCGTGAGAAGTCAGGCAGCGCAGCTGAGACGCATCCACAGCGGTCAGCGATAGCAGCGTCTGCCAGCAGAGTTGACACACTAAAGAAATCCAAATTATTAATTCTTCTTCTTCTTCACTTGTATATAAACTCTAGTCAATCAATAAAATAGCATTGTTCCTCAGCAACAGTGAAAACCACAAGGTGAAGTCTATTCATTTTCAAGTTCATCCAGTGCTCCAGTGAAGTATCCAGCGGATTGTCCCTTCAAGTTCAAGTACTTGAAGTGACTTCAACCCATACCCAAAGGACGTTTTCAAGGGTTCAATCCACACAGCAATTTGGAACAAGCTCAAGTGCTTGTTTCAAATCCAGTTATCTCTATCAAATCCTACAAGTTTATGCACTTGTAGGAATTACCAACTTGAGAAACGCATCAGTCACCACTTTAAAGGTTTATTATTACGAAATTAGGTAAGGTATATTAATGATCGAGGTGTCAAAAGAAAGGTATTACCACGCACCTCGTTTCCCTAGTACACCATTTTACAGCCAAGGTTACGGTTTGAAAGATATTTGAGTTTTAAGAAAAAATTGGTGGAGGTGCCATTATAAAACCTTACCCCTCCCTCTTATATGACAATTAAGGTATATATTAAAAACACTATTTATAAAGCCTATAATTTTCTCTTTTCAGCGATATATAATATGTCATACTTACCGTTAGAGTTGGTAAATTGCAGAAGGAAGGAATATTTATGAAGTAGGAATTTATTCGTTTGGTACAATTTAATAGTCCTCGTCGTCTCCGTCTGTTTCGTGATCTGTCCCCTCACGAGAGGGGAATTATAACACTCAGAGTGTCAAACCCCGGGTACGCAACAGAATAGTGTATTGTGGCCAATTTTAGGGCGTGTATGGGTCCTCCGGCCTTCGGCCGCGCTTTTTGATTATAACCCTCAGTATGTCAAATACCGGCTACGCAACAGAATAGTGTTTTGTGGCCAATTTTAGGGCGTGTATGCGTCCTCCGGCCTACGGCCGCGCTTTTTGATTATAACCCTCAGTATGTCAAACACCGGCTACGCAACAGAATAGTGTTTTGTGGTCAATTTTAGGCGCGTGAGCGGCCTATGGCCCCGCTTTTTAATAAGAACCCTTAGTATGTCCAACGGCTGCTACGCAGTAAAATAGTATTCTGATGGCAATTCATAAAAACGTTTCAATTTTAAGTAGTAAACAGGGTTCGGAATATATCCCTCAAACGAACAACTTTTTTTATATCCCTCACAAAAAAACGATCACAAAAGATGAAAATCTGTTTTGACTCATGAGCGATTTTTATTTTTTCATCTTCGTTCAATAAAATACATATCGCTCACGTTCAAAATAATTTCGATCTTCCAACAAAACTATCACTTGGGATGAAAAAAATTCTTATCTTCAAATATTTCGATCCCTCAAGTTGAAAACATTTCGTTTGTTGACGAATAGCGATCGCAGAAGATGAGAAAACTTCGGCTTTCGTACCAAAACGATCTTCGGTGATGAAAAAAACGCTGCGCAGGCAAAGAATCGATCTTTGAAGATGAAAATAATTTCGACGCAGGGATCGAAAAAAGCAGCGGAATAGAGTTGAACAGCATGGAATTTGTTGGTGTTTGGATGGTTTGCTTCGCGGCAGAGACTATGTTTGAATAGGTTTTTGTTGGATACGTTAAATATTTAGTAAATACGTTTAATAAGTAATTCTAATATATTTTTTACATATTCCTATTACAAATTTTTATTAAATTTATTTGTATTAAGTAATGTATTAGAAAAACATTAATTGAGAGTTTTGCTGGAAATGGTTAACCCTTTCTGTGAGCTCGTTACGAATATATGCAATAAATTTTGCAGGTAGGCATTTGAATACATATGTACATGTATGTATGAATGGAAGGCAAATTTGTATATCGGCCTTGAAAATAATTACTTTTGGAATGAAAAAGGATTGGTAACAACAGGTAACAAATTTTATAAAGAAAGAAGTGTTTGAATTCATATTTCAAATGTCCGTCGGATAATAAAATTGATGAATGTAACGCGTCACAATCAGTGCTTTCAATTGAGTAGCAAATGCTCTCAATTAATGTTTTTCTAATACATTACTTAAGACATACATAATTCATAATAAAAATTTGTAATAGAAATATGTATAAAATATATTAGAATTACTTATGGTAGAAAACAATTCACTTATTAATATTTTTACATATTAATATTTTACGTATTTACTTTCACAACTTTCCCTCACACCCTTGTAACGAACTTTCTCTCGTTCTCTAACAGGCTGGGATAATCTCAGTCAATCCAGGGTTCGTTGCAGAATATTTTTAAATTAGAACCCTCTAGTTCTTGTTTGTATCAACTATTTTATTAAGGTTTAAACGTTGGGTATTCACTTAAACTAACGACAGTAGGTTGGGGATCACTAGATCCACTCACACGTTCGCGTTTGGTGTGGCGTGCGGGGAATGTTCAGTGTGCGGGTCAGTTTGTACGTACTCTATTCTACCTGTGCTTGTCCAAGTGTCACGACAGAAGAAACTAATTGACCGAAATACCGGGGAAGCAGCACTTGACCACCAATATTTGATAGCGATCCTAGGAGCGGAAAACTAGATATTGCCTCGGAAGCAACTTACCATTAGCAATATGTATACAAGGACGGTGTTCTACTTTGACGACGACTGTAATAATCCTTCCTTACGACAGAGAAACTAATTGATCGAAATATTGGGGAAGCAGCACTTGACCACCAATATTTGATCGCGATCCTAGGAGCGGAAAACTAGATATTGCCTCGGAAGCAACTTACCATTAGCAATATGTATACAAGGACGGTGTTCTACTTTGACGACGACTGTACTAATCCTTCCTTACGACAGAGAAACTAATTGATCGAAATATTGGGGAAGCAGCACTTGACCACCAATATTTGATCGCGATCCTAGGAGCGGAAAACTAGATATTGCCTCGGAAGCAACTTACCATCAGCAATATGTATACAAGGAAAGGTTTTCTAAGCAACGAGACTCTAACAACCACTAACTATACCTGCTATGCGTCTGCACACTTTGAACGTTGGATCTTCACTGACTCCCCGTCAATACTGCAGAGCTGCTTTTATATACTTCAATTCTCTCGCCTTGTCGTCTTCTGGAATATTCTACTTTGTTCGCGTCTTCTCGTTTCTGTTTCCTGTCTCTGTCTTTCCTCGTTTGCATGGCGTGTGTGTGAGTGGATACACCATTGTGTCCCTTACACTTGAATTTTGCTTAAATATAGATACATACAAAATAATTCCAGACCGGTTATAACGGATGAAATAAATATTTAATTTTTAAAAGTAACGATAATTAAATTTATATAATTCATTTCAATGTAATAACTTAATGTAAATACTTAATAATATGTTAAACAAAAGATAATTCAATTCTATATAATACAGTATAAAAATAAGATAAGTATAATAAAAATTTTGTGTTGGTCAAATTTAGTACTAAATTTGGTCCTTACACCTTCCCCTTACTTCGCCGGGCGAACTGAGACACTCAGAGCTCCTGACTTCTTGATGTTGACCTGGTAGTGAGAACCTCTTATTACGGTGGCGAATCGAACCTTTGATCCGCATCTCCGCTTGCGCAGGCAATCTGCTATGCGAATCTGCAATTCCTCAGGTATCTGGTCCTCGGATATATTGGTTTTTGCTATCACGTGCGTTTGGGTGTCCTCGGTCATGGCTTCAATATTTTCTGGACTGGGCTCTAGTAGTGGCTGGATAGATTGGGCTTCATCAGTGATACTAAAATTCAGGGCCGGACTCATGGAATGGCATGAATAGCCAAGATGTGCATCAATATCCATATTGAGTAAGTCGAAAAGACTGTCACAGTACAATTCTGTGATGGTATCATCGTTGTGAGTGGTGTTTATGGCCGTGCAGTGGGGTGTCTCTTCCTTGGGTGCATTGGGTTCACAGTTCTGCGCGGTTTGGTGTTTGCCTATTGTGCTAAGCAATACTGTAGATGCTGGAACCACGGTAGTAGGCTGGCATGGAATATCAACAATCTTTTGTTCCTCGGGTCGTTTTACTGCGATTTCTGGTAAAAATTTGGCTTTATCACCGGCTAGGAGTCCTATTAATTCGGACAGAAGGACTCTTTTGAACATTGTCTCCTCGCTGCAAAACCAATACCGAAAGTCTCCGCGGTAGTCCAGATCTGGTGATTGCAAAAACTTTTCACCGAAATGCATGGTGAAGATGCCACAGTCGTAGTAGTTTGGTTGTTGAGGTACGTTGACATTCCACACTGGGAATCGGTCTCGTGCGAAGACTTCGAGGTCGACGTCTGGATATCTGGCGGCCGCCTCACAGCGTAGATACTGCCGTATAAAATGTCCAGCGTGTGTTCGCAGTTGATATGCCAGGGAGTCGAAAATGAAAATAGACCCACTAATTACCTTGAGGTTCTTGTCGTGTTCCAGGCGGATAGCAACCAGGTACCAATGAGCGTCTTCGTTTACTGGTACGAGAATGTATTTCTTTTCCAATAAGCGATGCTTCCTCGTCCACCTTTGGACTCGATGATACCTTTCCTCTGGAGTCGATGCGCCTGGTCTGACCACTAGTTGTTCATAAAAATGAGTGCTGAACACGTGTGTTGATAACTTTAATGGCTCCGCCGAATGTTCTACTAGCCAGGTTAAATAAAAATCTATTATCACGTCGTTAATAAAACGACCCTCGGTCAAACACTGGTAATCCTCGATTCTGACCGTTATACCGCCAGGGCCTGGTGGGTATATCATCAAGGTTGATCTGTCATCATTGTCCAAATTTCATATGCCAAGCTTCTTCGACGGGTTTTGACAGGCATCCTCTTCCTCTGCTATCACTCGACTCAGTACTATGGTTAGCTCTTCCTCCGTCTCTCGTTTGTCTGCCACCGCCATTGTAATGTTATTATTATTTTTATCTTTTCTATAGTGCTGATGTGTGCTGGTCTGTTGTTCGCGATCGAATGAGCTTTGAACGTTTCGATGACCGTGGTTGAGGGATGCTGAACGCAATTGTACATTGTTGTTATTCACTTCTTGGTATGGCTTAACATCTCGAATGTGCGTTCGATATTTTTTCCTAGAATTCTGTTTTTGAACTTCGATTATTACCGGTGATTTAAATGTAACAACTCGGAATGGACCATCGTATTTGGGAGCAAGTTTAGACGCGAAGTTGTCTGCGGCTTTCGACAATGGATGTTGTCTTACCCACACGTTTTGTCCAATCTGTGGTTGCCAACTTCGTCGTCGCAAGTTGTAATGTCTCGCCTGAGTTTGAGCCGCTAGTTCCATACGTTTTCTGGCCACTTGGTATACTTCCTTCAATCGTGTCTCACGTTCCACTGGTGTGAGTTGCTCTTTTCCAGATCCAAACGTTAGTTCGTCAAACAATGTGTTGGGTAGCCGTAGCTCTCGACCTTGGGTTAAATAAGCTGGACTATAACCCGTACTGTCCGACTTGGCCGTGTTGATTGCTAATGACAACTCTGGTAGAAGTTCGTCCCATGTGCGTTGATTCTCACCTGTGAACTGCGCTATCATTGTTTTTAGTGTCCGATTGACCCTCTCCGTTGGATTTTCCTGTGGGGTATATGGTGCTGTGAACTGCTGCTTAATGCCAGCTTCCTTTAGAAATGTCGTGAATATTCGGCTCGAGAATTGTGTTCCATTATCGGACAGGAAGATCTTAGGTACTCCAAAATGCGCAATAAGCCTCTCACGGACTGCCTTTTGCAATTCTTTACTGCTAGCTTTGCGGAGCGGGATTACTTCTACCCATTTCGAAAATTTATCGAAAATTACGAGGATGAAACGATTTCCATGCTTTGTCGGTGGTAAGGGGCCCATGAAATCGGCGCAAACGATGGACCAAGGTTCGTCGGCGATCTGTGTCAACATCATGCCCGCTGGTGCTTGCTGGGAGACTTTGTATTTTTGACATAGGTCACATTGACTCACGTACTTACGGATATCTCGTGTCATACCAGGCCAATAGTAGCGACTTGCGGCTCTAGCAATTGTTTTGCGTATTCCCAGATGGCCTGCACTAGGAAGGTCATGACACTCATTGATAACTCTTCGTCGAAGTGGGGTAGGTACACACAGTTTCCACGGATACTCCTCGTCATCTGTGTGTGCTGGAATGTGCCTGTATATCTGCCCATTTTCCTCTGTATAGTCTGGTAGTTCTTGCGGTTTATTACGTAGTTGCATCCTTTTACCGTCCAACCAACTGCAAGTTTGTTCATCGGGGTGTTCAGCATTGGCTCCTGCCAAGGTTTCGAGTGGTTGGCGTGAAAGAGCATCGGCGACTACGTTGAACTTTCCTCGGCGATATTGAATCTCGAATCGATACTGCTGTAGTTCCAACGCCCACCTAGCAATTCTTCCCGTTGGATTTTCAATGTTGTTAAGCCACTTAAGAGCGAGGTGGTCTGTTATGACGGTGAATTCGTATCCTTCTAGGTAGTGACGCATTTTACGAATTCCCCATACGATAGCTAAGCATTCCTTTTCTGTGGCTGTGTAATTTTTCTCGGCTCCATTTAGATGACGACTGGCATATGCTATTACCCGCTCCTGACCGTCGTATTCCTGTGTTAGAACGGCCCCAAGTCCGCAGTCGCTGGCGTCCGTTTGCAGTGTGAACTTTCTCGAGAAGTCTGGACAAGCGAGCACGGGTGCTTCGGTCAGTTTCCTTTTTAAAGCGTCGAATGCTTCCTGCTGCGCCTCAGCCCATTTCCAATGCTTCCTTTTCTTTAATAGATTGGTGAGCGGATTTACTATCGTTGCAAACTCCGGCACAAATCTTCGATACCAAGAGGCGATACCTAGACATCGGCGTAATTCCTTGACGTTGTTAGGGGGTTTCAATCCTTTAATGGCCGCAATCTTATCTGGGTCGGTGTGTATTCCTTGTCCACTCACGACATGACCCAAATACTTTACCTCTTCCTTGAAGAACTCACATTTTTCTAGATTTTATTTCAGATTTACACTGCGAAGTTTCTCGAGAACTTTGCTGAGATTGGCTAGGTGTTCTTCTTTGGTACGCCCTGTGACGATGATGTCGTCGAGGTATGCAAATGCGCAAGGCTCCAAGTCCATGCCGATCACTTTATCAAGGGCTCTCTGGAACGTGGCTGGGGCTGAGTGAAGACCAAAAGGCATGACTTTCCAGTGATACAACCCCCGTCCGGGCACGGTAAATGCAGTGTACTCTCGGCTTTCTTTCTCCATTGGTATTTGCCAGTACCCATTTTTTAGGTCGAGGCTACTAATGTATTTGGCCTCACGCAGTCGGTCCAGGATATGGTGGATACGTGGCAAAGGATATGCATCTGGAATTGATCTTGAATTCAACTGTCGGTAATCCACACAGAGCCTCCAGCCCCCGGACTTCTTCTTGGCTAGAACAATGGGTGCACTGTGGGCGCTATGAGAAGGTTCAATGAGATCCTTGGATAGTAGTTCGTCAACTTCTTTGTTGATTATCTCTTGCATAGCCGGATTCCTAGGGAAGTACCTCTGTTTCATTGGGCGACTATCGGTGAGTATAATCTTATGTTCGGCTACGTTTGACACACCCTTGATCTCTTCGAATTTCTGTAATTCATGTTGCAGGAATATTTCCACTTCCTTCCTGTCCTCTGGTATTCCTGGCTTAATGGTGTACATTGGCAGTTCAACACTGTCGGGCTGGTTCCTCTGAGGTATACGAATTTCACTTGTGCCACACTTGATTGTCGTACCTACGGCTGCCAGGAAATCTATTCCCAAGAGTATTTCGTCCGCTACTTGTGGAAGGATGAAAAAGTCAATTTTATGTTTATCGGCTCCAAATTCGACGTCCAGCTTTAGAATCTCCGATACCTGCTTGCACGAACCGTCTGCCATCTGAACGTTTCTAGTTACGGGTTGCGTGTTATTAGACTTTCGAAACTTTGTGGCCAAAGCCGTGTTGATGAAACTGCGAGTGGCTCCAGTGTCGATTATGGCTACGACCTGCTCTCCATTTATTAGTATTTTTGCGGTAACTCTACTCCGATCATAGCACAGCGAATTTATTGTGGAGGTTCTAGTGTCTGCGACTGCGTCGTACCTCCTAGTTTATGCAGCGCCTGGTCGTTTCCCGAAGGTTGACTTTTGCAACAATTAATCGTCCTTATATTGCGTCGTCCGCATGTCCAGCAAAACAACTGGCTTGGATTTCTGCAACCTTGGCGCATATGACCATTCTGACCACATCGCCGGCATGCAGTTTTTGGGTTTATCCTTGTTTCTTCCGGCTGTGTGACTTGACGATGATGTTCCATAGTGTTCCTTGGTATGGGCTGTGGTTTGTTTCTTGGCGCGTGTGCTATTTTATCTCTTGGTGTTTGTTGTTCTGTGCTGTCAAGAAGGCTCTCGTAGTCCTCGGCTAAGGATATCAATTCGTTTAGATACACAAAGTCTCGTCGTTTAATATACATTTTGTATTCATTTCTACAGTTGTTAAAAATTCTCTCCAGCTTTTGCTCCTGTGTAAAATTGGCATGCCGCATCATGTTCTGGATGTCGATAACATAGTCCTTGAACTTTTCCTGAGGATGTTGATGACGCGCACGAATCTCGTCTTCCAATCTTTCAAAATAGCGAGAGTGTAGGAAAAACGTTAAGAAGTCTTTCTTAAAGTCTGTCCAAGTTTTCCAATGGGAGTCGTTGTTTCTTAGCCATAATAGTGCGCGATCTTTCAGCAGCTCAGGCATTGTTCGTGGTAGAGAATTTAAGTTGAGCCCATATACTTTCGTGAGCTCTTCGATACGTTCGATGAAACCCAAGTGTTCACATCCGTTGCCAAATTTAACGGACCATTTGCGGACCTTATCGATGACGTTCGCGTGGTCAACAGTATGATCCGTGCCGTTTTTATCAAAGCTGTAGTTTTGGTTCCCAACGTACCCGGGCATTTCGTTTGTAGATACTGGCGTAGCGTTGACCTGTCGGTACGTTGTGGCCACCTCATGTTCGCTGTGGGTTATGCTTGTTTGATTTGGACTCGTGGTCCCGGTGTCTTCACAGTTCGTCCTTGGTATAGCGGACATGTCTGTAGGAGATTGTGCAGGTGCTGGGTTCGTGTGTCTACTTTCTAACTCAGCAATGCGTTGTTGTAGAACTTCATTTGTAATGTTGGGAACTAGGCTGGCGAAACTTCTGCGTAATTCTTCTACAGTTCCGGTTGCTTCAAATCCGAATTCCTCCGCGTACGTTAATAGGTCCTGTTTTCGTAGTGAATAGATCCAAGCCACTTTCACCATGTCGTTGTTGTATCACGATTATACCGTGTTGTACTTCTTCAATAGTTGAATGCGATTCTGACGTTTTCTATGTCGAGGGTCCCTGTTCGGGCGCCACTGTAACGAGCTTTCTCTCGTTCTCTAACAGGCTGGGATACTCTCAGTCAATCCAGGGGTCGTTGCAGAATATTTTTGAATTAGAACCCTCTAGTTCTTGTTTGAATCAACTATTTTATTAAGGTTTAAACGTTGGGTATTCACTTAAACTAACGACAGTAGGTTGGGGATCACTAGATCCACTCACACATTCGCGTTTGGTGTGGCGTGCAGGGAATGTTCAGTGTGCGGGTCAGTTTGTACGTACTCTATTCTACCTGTGCTTGTCCAAGTGTCACGACAGAAGAAACTAATTGACCGAAATACCGGGGAAGCAGCACTTGACCACCAATATTTGATAGCGATCCTAGGAGCGGAAAACTAGATATTGCCTCGGAAGCAACTTACCATTAGCAATATGTATACAAGGACGGTGTTCTACTTTGACGACGACTGTAATAATCCTTCCTTACGACAGAGAAACTAATTGATCGAAATATTGGGGAAGCAGCACTTGACCACCAATATTTGATCGCGATCCTAGGAGCGGAAAACTAGATATTGCCTCGGAAGCAACTTACCATTAGCAATATGTATACAAGGACGGTGTTCTACTTTGACGACGACTGTACTAATCCTTCCTTACGACAGAGAAACTAATTGATCGAAATATTGGGGAAGCAGCACTTGACCACCAATATTTGATCGCGATCCTAGGAGCGGAAAACTAGATATTGCCTAGGAAGCAACTTACCATCAGCAATATGTATACAAGGAAAGGTTTTCTAAGCAACGAGACTCTAACAACCACTAACTATACCTGCTATGCGTCTGCACACTTTGAACGTTGGATCTTCACTGACTCCCCGTCAATACTGCAGAGCTGCTTTTATATACTTCAATTCTCTCGCCTTGTCGTCTTCTGGAATATTCTACTTTGTTCGCGTCTTCTCGTTTCTGTTTCCTGTCTCTGTCTTTCCTCGTTTGCATGGCGTGTGTGTGAGTGGATACACCATTGTGTCCCTTACACTTGAATTTTGCTTAAATATAGATACATACAAATAATTTCAGACCGGTTATAACGGATGAAATAAATATTTAATTTTTAAAAGTAACGATAATTAAATTTATATAATTCATTTCAATGTAATAACTTAATGTAAATACTTAATAATATGTTAAACAAAAGATAATTCAATTCTATATAATACAGTATAAAAATAAGATAAGTATAATAAAAATTTTGTGTTGGTCAAATTTAGTACTAAATTTGGTCCTTACACCTTCCCCTTACTTCGCCGGGCGAACTGAGACACTCAGAGCTCCTGACTTCTTGATGTTGACCTGGTAGTGAGAACCTCTTATTACGGTGGCGAATCGAACCTTTGATCCGCATCTCCGCTTGCGCAGGCAATCTGCTATGCGAATCTGCAATTCCTCAGGTATCTGGTCCTCGGATATATTGGTTTTTGCTATCACGTGCGTTTGGGTGTCCTCGGTCATGGCTTCAATATTTTCTGGACTGGGCTCTAGTAGTGGCTGGATAGATTGGGCTTCATCAGTGATACTAAAATTCAGGGCCGGACTCATGGAATGGCATGAATAGCCAAGATGTGCATCAATATCCATATTGAGTAAGTCGAAAAGACTGTCACAGTACAATTCTGTGATGGTATCATCGTTGTGAGTGGTGTTTATGGCCGTGCAGTGGGGTGTCTCTTCCTTGGGTGCATTGGGTTCACAGTTCTGCGCGGTTTGGTGTTTGCCTATTGTGCTAAGCAATACTGTAGATGCTGGAACCACGGTAGTAGGCTGGCATGGAATATCAACAATCTTTTGTTCCTCGGGTCGTTTTACTGCGATTTCTGGTAAAAATTTGGCTTTATCACCGGCTAGGAGTCCTATTAATTCGGACAGAAGGACTCTTTTGAACATTGTCTCCTCGCTGCAAAACCAATACCGAAAGTCTCCGCGGTAGTCCAGATCTGGTGATTGCAAAAACTTTTCACCGAAATGCATGGTGAAGATGCCACAGTCGTAGTAGTTTGGTTGTTGAGGTACGTTGACATTCCACACTGGGAATCGGTCTCGTGCGAAGACTTCGAGGTCGACGTCTGGATATCTGGCGGCCGCCTCACAGCGTAGATACTGCCGTATAAAATGTCCAGCGTGTGTTCGCAGTTGATATGCCAGGGAGTCGAAAATGAAAATAGACCCACTAATTACCTTGAGGTTCTTGTCGTGTTCCAGGCGGATAGCAACCAGGTACCAATGAGCGTCTTCGTTTACTGGTACGAGAATGTATTTCTTTTCCAATAAGCGATGCTTCCTCGTCCACCTTTGGACTCGATGATACCTTTCCTCTGGAGTCGATGCGCCTGGTCTGACCACTAGTTGTTCATAAAAATGAGTGCTGAACACGTGTGTTGATAACTTTAATGGCTCCGCCGAATGTTCTACTAGCCAGGTTAAATAAAAATCTATTATCACGTCGTTAATAAAACGACCCTCGGTCAAACACTGGTAATCCTCGATTCTGACCGTTATACCGCCAGGGCCTGGTGGGTATATCATCAAGGTTGATCTGTCATCATTGTCCAAATTTCATATGCCAAGCTTCTTCGACGGGTTTTGACAGGCATCCTCTTCCTCTGCTATCACTCGACTCAGTACTATGGTTAGCTCTTCCTCCGTCTCTCGTTTGTCTGCCACCGCCATTGTAATGTTATTATTATTTTTATCTTTTCTATAGTGCTGATGTGTGCTGGTCTGTTGTTCGCGATCGAATGAGCTTTGAACGTTTCGATGACCGTGGTTGAGGGATGCTGAACGCAATTGTACATTGTTGTTATTCACTTCTTGGTATGGCTTAACATCTCGAATGTGCGTTCGATATTTTTTCCTAGAATTCTGTTTTTGAACTTCGATTATTACCGGTGATTTAAATGTAACAACTCGGAATGGACCATCGTATTTGGGAGCAAGTTTAGACGCGAAGTTGTCTGCGGCTTTCGACAATGGATGTTGTCTTACCCACACGTTTTGTCCAATCTGTGGTTGCCAACTTCGTCGTCGCAAGTTGTAATGTCTCGCCTGAGTTTGAGCCGCTAGTTCCATACGTTTTCTGGCCACTTGGTATACTTCCTTCAATCGTGTCTCACGTTCCACTGGTGTGAGTTGCTCTTTTCCAGATCCAAACGTTAGTTCGTCAAACAATGTGTTGGGTAGCCGTAGCTCTCGACCTTGGGTTAAATAAGCTGGACTATAACCCGTACTGTCCGACTTGGCCGTGTTGATTGCTAATGACAACTCTGGTAGAAGTTCGTCCCATGTGCGTTGATTCTCACCTGTGAACTGCGCTATCATTGTTTTTAGTGTCCGATTGACCCTCTCCGTTGGATTTTCCTGTGGGGTATATGGTGCTGTGAACTGCTGCTTAATGCCAGCTTCCTTTAGAAATGTCGTGAATATTCGGCTCGAGAATTGTGTTCCATTATCGGACAGGAAGATCTTAGGTACTCCAAAATGCGCAATAAGCCTCTCACGGACTGCCTTTTGCAATTCTTTACTGCTAGCTTTGCGGAGCGGGATTACTTCTACCCATTTCGAAAATTTATCGAAAATTACGAGGATGAAACGATTTCCATGCTTTGTCGGTGGTAAGGGGCCCATGAAATCGGCGCAAACGATGGACCAAGGTTCGTCGGCGATCTGTGTCAACATCATGCCCGCTGGTGCTTGCTGGGAGACTTTGTATTTTTGACATAGGTCACATTGACTCACGTACTTACGGATATCTCGTGTCATACCAGGCCAATAGTAGCGACTTGCGGCTCTAGCAATTGTTTTGCGTATTCCCAGATGGCCTGCACTAGGAAGGTCATGACACTCATTGATAACTCTTCGTCGAAGTGGGGTAGGTACACACAGTTTCCACGGATACTCCTCGTCATCTGTGTGTGCTGGAATGTGCCTGTATATCTGCCCATTTTCCTCTGTATAGTCTGGTAGTTCTTGCGGTTTATTACGTAGTTGCATCCTTTTACCGTCCAACCAACTGCAAGTTTGTTCATCGGGGTGTTCAGCATTGGCTCCTGCCAAGGTTTCGAGTGGTTGGCGTGAAAGAGCATCGGCGACTACGTTGAACTTTCCTCGGCGATATTGAATCTCGAATCGATACTGCTGTAGTTCCAACGCCCACCTAGCAATTCTTCCCGTTGGATTTTCAATGTTGTTAAGCCACTTAAGAGCGAGGTGGTCTGTTATGACGGTGAATTCGTATCCTTCTAGGTAGTGACGCATTTTACGAATTCCCCATACGATAGCTAAGCATTCCTTTTCTGTGGCTGTGTAATTTTTCTCGGCTCCATTTAGATGACGACTGGCATATGCTATTACCCGCTCCTGACCGTCGTATTCCTGTGTTAGAACGGCCCCAAGTCCGCAGTCGCTGGCGTCCGTTTGCAGTGTGAACTTTCTCGAGAAGTCTGGACAAGCGAGCACGGGTGCTTCGGTCAGTTTCCTTTTTAAAGCGTCGAATGCTTCCTGCTGCGCCTCAGCCCATTTCCAATGCTTCCTTTTCTTTAATAGATTGGTGAGCGGATTTACTATCGTTGCAAACTCCGGCACAAATCTTCGATACCAAGAGGCGATACCTAGACATCGGCGTAATTCCTTGACGTTGTTAGGGGGTTTCAATCCTTTAATGGCCGCAATCTTATCTGGGTCGGTGTGTATTCCTTGTCCACTCACGACATGACCCAAATACTTTACCTCTTCCTTGAAGAACTCACATTTTTCTAGATTTTATTTCAGATTTACACTGCGAAGTTTCTCGAGAACTTTGCTGAGATTGGCTAGGTGTTCTTCTTTGGTACGCCCTGTGACGATGATGTCGTCGAGGTATGCAAATGCGCAAGGCTCCAAGTCCATGCCGATCACTTTATCAAGGGCTCTCTGGAACGTGGCTGGGGCTGAGTGAAGACCAAAAGGCATGACTTTCCAGTGATACAACCCCCGTCCGGGCACGGTAAATGCAGTGTACTCTCGGCTTTCTTTCTCCATTGGTATTTGCCAGTACCCATTTTTTAGGTCGAGGCTACTAATGTATTTGGCCTCACGCAGTCGGTCCAGGATATGGTGGATACGTGGCAAAGGATATGCATCTGGAATTGATCTTGAATTCAACTGTCGGTAATCCACACAGAGCCTCCAGCCCCCGGACTTCTTCTTGGCTAGAACAATGGGTGCACTGTGGGCGCTATGAGAAGGTTCAATGAGATCCTTGGATAGTAGTTCGTCAACTTCTTTGTTGATTATCTCTTGCATAGCCGGATTCCTAGGGAAGTACCTCTGTTTCATTGGGCGACTATCGGTGAGTATAATCTTATGTTCGGCTACGTTTGACACACCCTTGATCTCTTCGAATTTCTGTAATTCATGTTGCAGGAATATTTCCACTTCCTTCCTGTCCTCTGGTATTCCTGACTTAATGGTGTACATTGGCAGTTCAACACTGTCGGGCTGGTTCCTCTGAGGTATACGAATTTCACTTGTGCCACACTTGATTGTCGTACCTACGGCTGCCAGGAAATCTATTCCCAAGAGTATTTCGTCCGCTACTTGTGGAAGGATGAAAAAGTCAATTTTATGTTTATCGGCTCCAAATTCGACGTCCAGCTTTAGAATCTCCGATACCTGCTTGCACGAACCGTCTGCCATCTGAACGTTTCTAGTTACGGGTTGCGTGTTATTAGACTTTCGAAACTTTGTGGCCAAAGCCGTGTTGATGAAACTGCGAGTGGCTCCAGTGTCGATTATGGCTACGACCTGCTCTCCATTTATTAGTATTTTTGCGGTAACTCTACTCCGATCATAGCACAGCGAATTTATTGTGGAGGTTCTAGTGTCTGCGACTGCGTCGTACCTCCTAGTTTATGCAGCGCCTGGTCGTTTCCCGAAGGTTGACTTTTGCAACAATCAATCGTCCTTATATTGCGTCGTCCGCATGTCCAGCAAAACAACTGGCTTGGATTTCTGCAACCTTGGCGCATATGACCATTCTGACCACATCGCCGGCATGCAGTTTTTGGGTTTATCCTTGTTTCTTCCGGCTGTGTGACTTGACGATGATGTTCCATAGTGTTCCTTGGTATGGGCTGTGGTTTGTTTCTTGGCGCGTGTGCTATTTTATCTCTTGGTGTTTGTTGTTCTGTGCTGTCAAGAAGGCTCTCGTAGTCCTCGGCTAAGGATATCAATTCGTTTAGATACACAAAGTCTCGTCGTTTAATATACATTTTGTATTCATTTCTACAGTTGTTAAAAATTCTCTCCAGCTTTTGCTCCTGTGTAAAATTGGCATGCCGCATCATGTTCTGGATGTCGATAACATAGTCCTTGAACTTTTCCTGAGGATGTTGATGACGCGCACGAATCTCGTCTTCCAATCTTTCAAAATAGCGAGAGTGTAGGAAAAACGTTAAGAAGTCTTTCTTAAAGTCTGTCCAAGTTTTCCAATGGGAGTCGTTGTTTCTTAGCCATAATAGTGCGCGATCTTTCAGCAGCTCAGGCATTGTTCGTGGTAGAGAATTTAAGTTGAGCCCATATACTTTCGTGAGCTCTTCGATACGTTCGATGAAACTCAAGTGTTCACATCCGTTGCCAAATTTAACGGACCATTTGCGGACCTTATCGATGACGTTCGCGTGGTCAACAGTATGATCCGTGCCGTTTTTATCAAAGCTGTAGTTTTGGTTCCCAACGTACCCGGGCATTTCGTTTGTAGATACTGGCGTAGCGTTGACCTGTCGGTACGTTGTGGCCACCTCATGTTCGCTGTGGGTTATGCTTGTTTGATTTGGACTCGTGGTCCCGGTGTCTTCACAGTTCGTCCTTGGTATAGCGGACATGTCTGTAGGAGATTGTGCAGGTGCTGGGTTCGTGTGTCTACTTTCTAACTCAGCAATGCGTTGTTGTAGAACTTCATTTGTAATGTTGGGAACTAGGCTGGCGAAACTTCTGCGTAATTCTTCTACAGTTCCGGTTGCTTCAAATCCGAATTCCTCCGCGTACGTTAATAGGTCCTGTTTTCGTAGTGAATAGATCCAAGCCACTTTCACCATGTCGTTGTTGTATCACGATTATACCGTGTTGTACTTCTTCAATAGTTGAATGCGATTCTGACGTTTTCTATGTCGAGGGTCCCTGTTCGGGCGCCACTGTAACGAGCTTTCTCTCGTTCTCTAACAGGCTGGGATACTCTCAGTCAATCCAGGGGTCGTTGCAGAATATTTTTGAATTAGAACCCTCTAGTTCTTGTTTGAATCAACTATTTTATTAAGGTTTAAACGTTGGGTATTCACTTAAACTAACGACAGTAGGTTGGGGATCACTAGATCCACTCACACATTCGCGTTTGGTGTGGCGTGCAGGGAATGTTCAGTGTGCGGGTCAGTTTGTACGTACTCTATTCTACCTGTGCTTGTCCAAGTGTCACGACAGAAGAAACTAATTGACCGAAATACCGGGGAAGCAGCACTTGACCACCAATATTTGATAGCGATCCTAGGAGCGGAAAACTAGATATTGCCTCGGAAGCAACTTACCATTAGCAATATGTATACAAGGACGGTGTTCTACTTTGACGACGACTGTAATAATCCTTCCTTACGACAGAGAAACTAATTGATCGAAATATTGGGGAAGCAGCACTTGACCACCAATATTTGATCGCGATCCTAGGAGCGGAAAACTAGATATTGCCTCGGAAGCAACTTACCATTAGCAATATGTATACAAGGACGGTGTTCTACTTTGACGACGACTGTACTAATCCTTTCTTACGACAGAGAAACTAATTGATCGAAATATTGGGGAAGCAGCACTTGACCACCAATATTTGATCGCGATCCTAGGAGCGGAAAACTAGATATTGCCTCGGAAGCAACTTACCATCAGCAATATGTATACAAGGAAAGGTTTTCTAAGCAACGAGACTCTAACAACCACTAACTATACCTGCTATGCGTCTGCACACTTTGAACGTTGGATCTTCACTGACTCCCCGTCAATACTGCAGAGCTGCTTTTATATACTTCAATTCTCTCGCCTTGTCGTCTTCTGGAATATTCTACTTTGTTCGCGTCTTCTCGTTTCTGTTTCCTGTCTCTGTCTTTCCTCGTTTGCATGGCGTGTGTGTGAGTGGATACACCATTGTGTCCCTTACACTTGAATTTTGCTTAAATATAGATACATACAAAATAATTCCAGACCGGTTATAACGGATGAAATAAATATTTAATTTTTAAAAGTAACGATAATTAAATTTATATAATTCATTTCAATGTAATAACTTAATGCAAATACTTAATAATATGTTAAACAAAAGATAATTCAATTCTATATAATACAGTATAAAAATAAGATAAGTATAATAAAAATTTTGTGTTGGTCAAATTTAGTACTAAATTTGGTCCTTACACCCTACACCATGCAAAATTAATTTTAATTCATCGTATACCAAATCCAACAAAAGCATATTCATACGAAACACAAACAAAACTTCATTTTCAAGCAATTGTCTCTGCCGCGAAGCGAACACCAACAAAACCCATGCTGTTCAACTCTGTTCCGCTGCTTTTTTCGATCCTGCGTCGAAATTATTTTCATCTTCAAAGATCGATTCTTTGCCTGCGCAGCCTTTTTTTCATCACCGAAGATCGTTTTGGTACGAAAGCCGAAGTTTTCTCATCTTTTGCGATCGCTATTCGTCAACAAACGCAGTTTTTTCAACTTGAGGGATCGAAATATTTGAAGATAAGAATTTTTTTCATCCCAAGTGATAGTTTTGTTGGAAGATCGAAATTATTTTGAACGTGAGCGATATGTATTTTTTTGAACGAAGATGAAAAAAGATATTTATCAATGAGGATGCAAATATTGTTATTTTCAGTGAGGGATATGAATTGAGCGATATAAAAAAGAAACGTTTTCCGAACCCTGGTAGTAAATACCGAACACTACGCGCATTAAAGAACAAAACTTTCCTGTAGCCAAGTCTAAGATGTGTGTTCGGATATGCAACGAAAATTAATTTCTAATATTTCAATAAAAGTGGTCGAAACGTTAGGAGATACCCCAACATGTTATATACCGTTTAAAAGGGAAAATGATGGGCTATAAGCCAACTGATTTTAATGTATACTTTAATTACGATTTAAGTTGAGAAAAAACTTATTTTTTAATACAACTTCCACAATTTTTCCTCAAAACTAAACTATAACCACTCCATAAAAACTCCATAACTATTAGTGGCTAATAGTGGCTGCGTCAAACCTCTAAACCAAACTTATGCCGAATATTCTAGGAATTAATAACTAATATGTCTTATTTGCTTTATATGCATTATTATATGTACGATTGCCTAAATGCCTAAATGGGACTGTTATTAGGTGAAATATGTTGTAGGATTCATATGAAAGGACTGGGATTTGTATATTTAGTATGATTTTGGAGGAATTATAGAAAGCTTGTAGTTTTTCAAAAATTTCTTGTAATTCTGGAAGATTTGATATAGATTTAGAAATTATACTTAATTTAGTAAGTGTAACTGTTTCTGCAATTTCGCTTAAGTGATTCTTAAGCAGATCAATATTGTAATTGATTTGATTAATGTATTGTTGTTCTTACATACATTCTTGTATTGTGTCTTCAATGTCTTTAATTTTATTAGCATTTTTATTAATGAAATTTTCAATTTTTTCCTGTACTTTATTTATGTGTTCAGTAATGTTTGTAATTCTTTCCGATAATTTATGATTGTACATGGCATGACTGTTAACAATAGAGCTAATATTCGTTGTTCTTTCTTTTATATTTTCAATTTGTTTGTTAAGTGCATATGCATCGTTTGCATCCATGTTGCCTGTAATTGTTTTTATTACTGTACCTAGTCCGTTAATTATTCCGAGTTTTTGTCTTTTTATTGGTAATAAGATTCTGTCCTCTAATTCATTTAATTTTAGTTTTGTTTTTGCAATGCTGTTTATTGACGAGCCGTATTTTTCGAATTTTTGTAGGGTACTGTAAATATTTAGTATGGTCTTTCCATATATTTCTAAGTCTATTAAATGAAGGATGTTTCTATGGGTTAACATTTGTTATGCTGTACCCAGGAAGTATGGAAGGATTCCTTGATTATTGTTAATGTTTTGAATTTGGATGGGCTGGGATGTGATTGAGGATATTCTGAAACTCTTAAGAAGAGGAATCAATAAGATTGTGTTTTGTTTTCCTTATTCTAGCTTTATGAATTTTTCTGTTACATGTAGTTTCCAGAGTGATATTGTTGTCCGTTTTGACTTTATGCTTGGAAAAGCGGTGTGTAATTTTGCTCCGTTTACTATTTTTCCTATAAACTGTGTCATTTTCTTTAACTTTTTCTGGGGTTTCTCTGTTAATGTTTAGTTTTTCTATTCTTTGGTGTTTTTTGTTTTCCATTTGTTGTCTAATTATGGGATATAACTATTCTTGAAATTCATTAAGTTTTTGTAGGTAGTCGTGTTCATTATTACATTTGATATTGTTTTCAAAATTGAATGTTCTAACGTAGGAAAGTTCAAAGGGTTTAAGTTTAGTACCAGAATGTATTGAGTTATTATAGGTAATCAGGGCTTCTGTTAATATTTCTTCATTATCTAAGTCTAGTTTGTTTGTTCTTCGTTTTGCTTGTACTAGGCGATAGATTTATGTGAGTGTCGAGTGTAATCTCTCGACTGGTGCATTGCTGATTGTCTGTTCGAAAGAGGTGTCGTGTTGTTCGATATCGAATTGTTTGTAAATATTAGGCTTGCGAATTCTGATCCTTGATCATATACTAATTTCTTTGGGATGCCAATGGTAGGTAGGTAGTGTGTAGACTGAGGCAAATTTTGAGAATTTGTCTATGATAGTGAGTATCTGTTTTTGATTGTAGTATAAACGTCGATATGAATGAAATGTAAATGTTTCAATGGTATTTCCGTTTTTTTGAAATTTTGGTTTTTGGGGATGTCTATCGTATTTAAGAATTTGGCATTCTTCGCAGTAAGTAAGGGAAAATAATATTTTCTTTTAAGATGATATAAAGTTTCAGTGATACCTCTATGATTGCCATTTTCTTGATGTTCATTGATGATTTGATCTTCATCATTCGTTCATCATTATTCGTTATATCTTGAAGGATGGTTGTGCATCTGAGAATTTCGAAAATTTTACTATGAGGAAAGTATTTGGAGTAGACGCATTGAACAATTTTTAAGATTTCATCATCTGTGTAGGTTACGGAGAGTTTATTTGGTGGAAGGAATTTTTTGAAAATGTTGGTTATTGATGTTTCATCAAACGAAGGTTGTTTAACGATTCTTCTTTGTTTGTTTCGAAAAATGGATGTTAAACTCGTTTAGCGGTAATTCTGATATGTGAATTCCACTATCAAAGTTTTCGGCCGATGAATGAATTGTTGAGCCTTGTGTGTCTACAATTGATGCAGTATCATTGATATTTACTTCCATATCGGTGTTTTTGGTTTCTTCTATTTTTACACGACTTAGAGCATCTGCGTTTGTATTGGCTTTGCCTTTTTTATAAATAATGTCGTAGTCATACTAACTTAATCTAATCTAATCATCTAATTTTAATTTCCATCTGATTAGCTTTGTGCTGGGTTCTTTTAAACCCATTAACCAGGTTAACGGTCTATGATCTGTTACTATTGTAAAGCGTCGTTCGTAAATGTATGGCCTAAAATATTGTGTACTCCATACAATTGCTAGGAGCTCCTTTTCGATGGTTGAATAATTTGTTTCGGAGTCTGATAATGTTCTGCTCGCATAGCAGAAGGGTTTATCCTTGCCTATAGGTCTTGGGAAAGGACTGCTCCACGGCAAAATTGCTTGCATCTGTAGTTACTACGAATGGTTTTGTAAAGTCAGGATAATGAAGTAATGGATCGTCAGTTAGGAGGTTTTTGCAATGCTCGAACGTTTTGACGTAAATCTCCGTTAGTTTGAAGACTTTGCCTGAGATATTCTGATTTGTCTGTTTGAACTTTAAGATTGTATTCTCTTAATTTCTGGAAGACTGCTTTTATGTTTAAAATATGTTCATTTAGAGAGGTAGAGAAGATGATATATTAGTGATCAAGGTACACTAAGCAGTTTTTGCCAATAAGGCCTTTAAAAACGTGGTCCATTACTCGCTGAAATGTGGACAGGGCGTTTTTTAACCCAAAAGGCATGCGTTTGTATTCGTAATGGCCATTTTCTACTGTGAAAGCTGTTGTCTGTATATCCGTGTAGGCGATCTCTATTTGATGGAATACACTAGCAAGATTCCATATGGTTCAAGGTTATATTATGGTTGTAATATAAGCATTTTCCAAGTTTATCGAAATGTCAGAGATGTTTGGGATTGGGTATCGGTCAGAAATAGTTTTCTTGTTTAATTGCCTATAATCAATGACCATTCGCCACTTTTGTTTTCCGCTGGAGTCTAGTTTTTTTGGTACCACCCATACTGATGAGCTCCAGAGTGAATAACTGTGTTGTATGATTCCCTGTCTAAGCATGTCTTCGATTTGCTTCTGAACCTCCTGCTTATGGATGTAAGGGTACCTAAAAGATTTTGTGTGTATCGGGATATCGTCGACTGTTTTAATTTTATGCTTTACATTATTAGTAAAGGTTAATTTGTCTCCTTGCCTAAAGAATATATCATGAAATTCGCTACAGATATTAATTATGGCTTTTCTTTCTTTATCGTTAAGGTGGGGTGTTCTTATAATATTTTGTATGTTACTTTCTCTAGGAGGGTTTTGAAAATTGAAGTTGTGAAGTTCAATGTACGCCGATTGATTATATACTTTTGCTTTCAGTGGTTGCTCTAAAATAATTTCATGGTCTTCAATTAATTGGTTATTTATTTCTACAGTGCAGACCCAATCTTGTGCTAAATAAAGTCCTTCGGATACTTTGGGGCTAATTCAGTTGGTTTGATGAAGAGTCTATTTAAACTTTTAGACATTGCTGGTATAGTTATTTTACCAGATGTAAGGTTTGGTTTTAGTTTTATTGGTAGGATAGGATAGGATTTTCGGTTATGAGTTTTTGATTTGCCAAGTCTATTTTTGCATTAAGTTGCTTTAAAATGTACAATCCTATTAAAGCATCGAAGTAATTATGAAATTTGAATAGTGGCAGAATCGAAGCCACGACCACTTGGTGATAGACTACAAAACGAATCAAACGCGCGATCTCCACAGGTAACAACAGCGGCGTAAACAAGATAAACAGAATACTTGGACATTAGTGAGTACAAATATTTTATTATTTGAAAACCAGTGACTAGCGTATGAACGCGGCTCTAGTTTAATATATGTATATTATCGACTATACTGACATTGCGTGGTTATCCCAGGGTGTCAGATATAGTAGTCGGCACGTGGTTATCCCCGGCCGCTCAACCATATACATATATTCGTCGATTAGTAATGTGACGACAATTTTCGAAGGGCGAAAATTACCGCACAACAATACTGCGTCACAATATCGCCAAGGCAGCAACCCTGATTGTGGGGAAAACTCACAAACAGAGCAACGAAGAACAACGGGAAGATGTTTGCGAACTAAGCGCAACAAAACAGAACCACAGAATAACGGGAACATGTTTGCGAACTAAGCGCAACACAAACAGAACACAAGCAGAACAACGGGAACATGTTTACGATCTCAGCGCAACACAGCCAGAACAACGACGAACAACGGGAACATGTTTACGAGCTGAGAGCAACACAAGCAGAACAACGGGAACATGTTTGCGAACTAAGTGCAACACTTGCAAGAAACATAGCAACGACGAACAACGGAACTTGTTTACGAACAAACTTGGAAACCAAGAACAAGCAACTCAGAACATATAAATACACAAGCAGCAGTACAGAAGGGATCAGTCAGTGAAGATCAGTAGATCAGTCAGCTAGCAGTCAAACTAGAGTGCACATCGCATACGCGGATCAGTCACCGCGCAGTCAAGTTCTAGTAAACATCGCATCCGCGCAACAGTCAAGTTAGATCAGGCGATCAGTGAGTGAACATCGAAGATCAAGGAAACACACGGATCAGTCAACCAGGAGGCATAGTGAGATCCAAGGAGCGATCAAGCAGTGCAACAACAAACGTCCAGTTGCGTACCGGAACCAAAACTTCACGAGTCCGATAAAAAATAAAGACTTTAACCAGGCTGCAACTGCCAGGAATACTAAATACGACGGTTTTGTTTGGTAACTGATTTATTATTGATTTAATAACTAATATGTGTTATTTCCTTTATATGCATTATTATATATACGATTTCCTAAATGCTTAATCAGGTATTTAGCTTGCAATTGATAAGCCTGAGAACGGAAATAAAATAACTGCAACGCTAGCAAATAGTGCTGAGGTGTCTGCCCTTGAATGTCTGGGTGAATGACTATGTCATAACTCGCGTGCATTAACCACAGGGTAAGGCAGCAGCACCGTCATGAAATGCAATATAAATACCCGAATTTATATTAATAAAGGGCAGTTACTATTTTGGAACTCAAAGACTCAACACCCTTTCTTGCACAAGGTTAAGCTGGTTCTGCACTGGCTATTCCACCACACTTCAAAGAATTAACAGGTCCTGTACCAGTTAACTGCGACTAGCACCTCACGTCAAAAGAGACATGATCATATTGATGAGCCCGACGTGATCAGGGTACTTGAAGACCTGTGAAACGTCTTACGTTTTTTGTGTTGTGCAACAAGCACAAAATAATCATCATGGAATCGTTTTCCCAATTAGTAGACAATCAAGTGAAATGAAATGAAATTGAGCAACTAATTCGCTATTTCAAAAAAGACTCTGCGGATCGCAAAAGGAATATATCATATTTCAAGGATCGTCTATAGTCATATTTCAAGGATGGTCACCATACCAGGATACCTCCGTTGGATGATCACTACTTCACGGAGAATTATCATCACCAGATAAGGACTTTGGTAAACACATCCGTACGTTTTAAGGACGAGATTAAAAATTGGAGTCATATCACTCTCATGTGGAAGCCATTGCCAAGGTCACTCAGGAAATTCCAGCCACCAGATCCATCACGCAACACAATAAGGACAACAAAGAATTCAGCATAAAAGCATCTCCAGCTTACACCCTAATTTGCAAACAATGCTTTTGAACAACTTTGAACAGGTATATGAAATGTATTCAATTGAAAGTTATCATACTAATATTAATATAGTGGTAACCAGCCATATTATTAGTGAATGTATGTATATATAAAATCCTATTCTATAACTTTCACTATCAATTGGATCGTCTTTGCTTATTACAAGCAAAGACATTCTCCGCATATATTTATAAAATGTTGCCATATCTCTTCCGACAAGATCATTGTATATGTGCTTCATATTCATCTCATCTTGCTTAAACATAATAATCTTGTTGGCATTATCGCGCACCAAACGCGAGTAGTGCAGGGCTTGAAAAAAAATTTTAGTGAGTTTATAGTTAAAGAGTTGGCAGTAGCCTTCAGCTTTAATGAATATCAAAACTTTGTTATAAAACCACTGTTTGGGTTTGGAAAATTATCTCTAAAATATAAAAAATAGGCGAATTGGTTGTATCACAATCATCATGGATTTCGTTGGAATGATGGTTCTATCTTTTTTAATAGCGTTGTACATTTTTTTTGTTAGCCTAAATATTAAAAACCAACTTTAATATGGAATAGGAATTGAAAAATCGAGATGGATTGAAGAAATCTTGGGGAAACGCTTATTGAATGTGGAAGAATTGGCCTGTGAGATTATGAAAACTCCTAAAAATACATATTTACAACAAACTATGTGCCATTCTCATAACGTTTGCTGTACACTAGAAAATGTGATATTACTTAGAAACTTCATCTTTCATACATAAAATAAGAACACATCACTTTGAATTTTTTAAATACACATGTACATTTTTATTAAATATATAATATACTAACAATCTAAATTCATAAATATATTAACATTTTTATTTAATTCTAATTCTAAATCTTTTTTGTGATGGCACCAAGCATATGTGTGGATACCATCTTCTCTAAAGTAACGCGTATCGTCTAGAGGGCTTAAGGCTATATTATGCACTAATTGCGTATAAATTTGGAGGACCTTAGATCTGAATATAAACATATCTCGAATGGAATAAATAATAGAATCAGTGTCCATATAATTTAGCACTAGATTTATTGTAAATCTTGGCTTCATGTACTGATGTGAAAATCATACAATTTCCACTTTGAAAGCTCAAGAACAACGAAACCTAGATACATGGACTTATTATAGACAGAGGGAGTTCTACCCAATTGAATCGCCACCATATCTTCTATGAAATACGAAACGCTATAGAAATTTGGCTTAGCAATTAGTGCTCATGCTCCTAAACGTCTTCCTTTACTCTCCCATTCGGTTACAAATTTTATGTCTTTCCTTTTGTCTACATTTTCCATGGTCTTTCCATATACTGCATTATTGAGTAATTGAAAAAAAAATTTTATTGTTTTTTGATATAGTTCTATAGTGCGTATTCAAATATATTGCTTTAATCAACAAGACTGCTTGACGGATTTAGAATTTGGTCAGTTTGACGGATTTAGAATTTGGTGATATTTTATTTTCAGCCCAAAATGGTTGATCGTTGTGAATATCGTGTAGAGATTCGGGATATTTTAAATCCACTTCCAAAATATAGCCGTAAGATGAATTCTCAGGAATTGACTCGACATCAAAATTATCAGTACTTGTAAGCCGCTCGAAACCTCGAAAAATAAGGAAGACATTGTGACATTGCTCAACCATACAAATTATTGGCATCTAAATACATTAAATATTCTGAAGGCTTATGACAATCACCACCATATATTTATTATTGGCCTTTGATTGACCTTTCTGAGCATTGCACAATGCCTCCCCTAATACTTTTTTGGATGAACAAATACATTTCTATATCTGTAAACAGTTCCAAGTTTATATGAGTGGTTTTAGCATGGCATCCCAAGATAGGGCGGGGCAGTGTAATATTGGTATGTATCCAAATCATAAATATTTTCAATTTCAATTTCAATTTATTAAACTTTTAAATGCCCACTAAGACATAAGCAAAGAATATGTAGTAATATAGAAGACGCATGACTCAAAATTTCGAATTTTTCAAAACAGATGCTGTCGGTCGCAGGCAGCGGGTGTAAGTAAATGAGTGAAAACAGCTTCACTACTCGCGAAGTTACTCTCTTTACCATGCTTCGGTTTTCTCAGCGCTGATAACAAAGCAAAATTGAATGATCTCCTAATGAGTGAGGGGTTCGGAAGATCTTTTTAATGAGTATGAAGGGAGCGGAAGATCAACTTTGCTTCTGTTATTTTGCACTAACAATGCAAGCGCATATGCGTAAGAAGAGATCGATCCAGCCACTCGTATGCCAAGTAAAGTGTGAAAGGAAGAATCGATCAATTTGTGGAGTACAGCGGGCGATGAGAAAACGGTGCGATTCGTCTGGATTTGTTTTAAATTTTGCATTTTAAGGTTTTTGAAAGAAATTTTGCTTTTCGTAGCTTTGTTCTGCTTCTTATTCGATGTCCAAGCTATGTAAAGCGCTGGCACGATGTACGTTCCGAGCATACCGTGCTCTTGAAGAATTCGTATAGGCAGAAGATTTAAGAAGAAGAATACTTTAGTCGGCATATCAATATATTTAATACCTTATACGAGTAAAGTTAATGCAAGCAAAAATAAAAAATGAAAGAATGGAAATATTTCAGAGAAAATATTTATGTATATTATGTAGGAATTCGATTTTTTATGAGTACGAACGAATCGGAAGATCGACTTTGTGCTTGGTATTTTGTAGTAACAACTGAAGTGCTTCTGTCTGACCGTCTATAAATTTACCATGTTATTGTAGTGTCCAAAACCATTATTAAAATTAAATTAAAGACTAAAATTTTTAAAATGTATGATTTTAGTTCTATTAAGGAAGCATTGCCTATGGGCTGGCAATAAAACGAAATCAACCCTGCATTGAGCTCAATGTATCGAATTACCAATAACACATATTGATACAACAATTATATTATAATTTTATACATATAAAATAACAATTAACAATAACCTAATTTAATAATAAACCTAATTTAAAATACTAAACAGTTTATTAAGCCGGCAAAATGTTACAAAAAACAAAATTCCTTTACTTAATAACTTAACTTTCCTTACTTAAGCGAAAAAAAATCCAAATCAAAAGACCGACAGACGTAAGCACCTGAATTGTTATTGCAAAGGAGCCAAAAAGAAGTCAAATTCCCTTCTTCCCTCATCCCCTGCTTTTCTACTAATTTCATCGTTTCATTCTCAACTCCTTTGACATACATTGCGGCATCAATCAACTCTTCTTACACATAATCATTTATGAACGAAAACCAGCAAACCCGATTTATATTTATACAAAAACAAAGCAATGGCAATGAGAAGCAAATAACACGAAAGTGCCGCGAAGTTATCAAACAATGAGAGGAGTATAGAGAGAATGCGTAGCAACACAAAAACTACTCAATGTTGCTCAACATGGACGTACGGCTACGTCCACGGAGCAAATTTTGCTGTTCAAAAATTCGTATGAGATGCGCCTTCTATATATTGTATATTCTTTGACATAAGTCTTTCATAGTGCACCAGCGAAATATGAAATATAATACAAACAAGAAAAAAGATTTGAATAATAAAAAATAAAAATAAAACATAATCAGAAAATAATAATAATTTACTTAAAACTAAAGATAACATTAAATTAGGTAACATAAATAGTAATAACATATAATAATAACATAATAGATAACATTTTCCGTGATTAAACTTAAAACCTAAAGATAGGATAGAGTCTAGGGGGGTTGAAAGAAAAAAGAAAAGTGAAAAAAGTTTAGCAAAATAGGTCTAGTTGAAAATTTTGAGAAAATTGTACCTCGGAACAATAAAACTTAAAGCTCTTGCAGACCGAAGATGTCTAAGCTTCTCATATAAGTACTGGGGGTTCTGGGTACGGACAAGCTTATGTAAAAACGGAATGTTTTGGATATTTTGATATTCTGCTAATCCACACTCTAGAATACCTTTGCTTGCAAGAGAAATATGCTCGAAACGGCGGACTGCATAAACATACATACCTAGCAGCATTATTAAATGCTACAAAAAGCTTATGCTGAGTTTGCGAATAGAGATGGCTGTAGACAATATGAGGCTGTACCCAGAAACGTTATATGAGGTATAATCAAGTGTTTGACGAGTCTGACGAGTCTCTTGAGTCTGGTCTCAAGAGGAGTGTAGTTGGCAGACGAACGCAAGTAAAAATTTTGAGTTTAGTATGAATCCAAGATTTTTTACCTTGCTTACAATCTCTAACTGAGTAGTGCCAATGATCAAAGGCGGGATGTCATCAAAACAAGAATACCTTCTTATAATAGGAAGTACTCTTGATTTGGAAGGATTAATGCGTAGCAGATTGGAAGCAGCACAAGTGTTAAGTGAGGACAAATCACAATTGAGTCTACAGTAGTACAGAAGTATGCCTTATTTTTGTGATGTGTGAGTTGACTTCTTACGAGCCTGTTAAAATGTGTAAAAGAAAAAATTAAATTTGTTGGAAAAATTTATACTTAGTATAAAAGTTAAATATAACATAAAATTTATTTAAATTGTGATATAATTATAATTACCATTACCATTACCAATATTTTTTATCCACACATAATGGAACCGCTCTCGTTTCTGCAGCAGGAACACATTGATATGTTGTTCCTGTTTTGTGCTGTGATATGTTCCCTCGATGTTCCCCGAAACTTCTTGGATTTTGCTTCTCAAATTGGTCGATGTTGTTTATTGGCATGGGGAACGTGACTACCTTCAGCTCCAATGTTCTTCACATTATAATTTATGACCTTTTTTTCACATTACATTTCACATTATGATTTTAGACCTTCAACGGTCTATACCTATTAATGTTCACCTCTACGTGACCTATTCTGAGTAGACCACCCCTTTCCTCGAACTCACCCATTTTGGAGTTGAGCTGTTGGCACATGTCATTGTAGATGGCAGTTAGATCTTCAACTTCTTGGATTAAATACATCTTAGTTTGGAAAGATTTCACCTCAACCACCACTTTAAAATATTCAGCATACAATTCCATGCTGAACTTATAGGATATGTAACTCTCTAACATTTTCATTAGCTCTTTAGCCACTATATTTTGAGCCTTTTCAAACAACTTTTCTGGAATGACAAGGCCCTCATCCTCATTTTGGAATATCAGGGTTTGTATTCTACTCCGGAAAGATAATTTTATCGACTTCAGACCACCATGTTCGGGAATCCAACAATTCCTTTTACATACATATGTTTCTGTTATGTTATGTTTTTATGATATGATGGCCATGGTAATGCTCTTGATGTTGATGATGACGGTGGTGGTGCTGCTGCTGTTATAGATTTTGATGCTGTTGGTGTTGCTACTGTTGATGATGATAGTGTTGGTGTTGCTACTAATGAGGAAGATGGTGTTGGTTTTGCTGTTGATGATGCTGATGCTAGTTTAATGGTACTGCGGCTATGATGGCGTTGGTGTTGCCGATGATGATGAAGTTGCGCTGGATATTTTGTGGACTAAATTTTTATGTCTACGCATGTTACCTAATCGTGGAAAATGTTGATGACATTCTTCGCACTGGAATATCAAATTTCAAATTTGAGGTTGCACACTGCAGTGAACTCCTGTTGTCCACAAACATTTTCATTTTCTTTTTGTTAAAAATATTTCAATTGCTTTAAATATTAAATTATTATAAAGCTTTAATGTTATTTACTTTTTAAGAAGTATAAGTTTTTCACTTTACTTTTCCAGAATTTTCACTTGATTTTAAATAATATTGTTTAGTTTCTTTTTATTGTTATTAAATTTGTTGATATTCTTTGTTTATATTTTATTTTAGTTTTTAAATAGTATATTTCACTTTTTCCATTTACTTTTCCAGAATTTTCACTTGATTTTAAATAATATTGTTTAGTTTCTTTTAATTGTTATTAAATTTGTTGATATACAGTACAACCTCCCTAATCCGGACAGATATAGTTTCAGCATCTGTCCGGATTAGTGGATCGTCCGGACTAGAGTTAAAATTAAATTTTAAACGGAATACATACATATTTGTACATATATATTATTTATTTTTATTACTGAAAAGAAACATAAGTACTCATAAGAATTCATTTGTATTTAATTAATTTACAGAAACGTAAAGGAACATACTAAAAGTGAGCGAAAATTCATTTTGAAAAATAAGAATTTATTTTTGTTTGAATACATGTATCTTTATGTAATTTGTCAGCTTTATTTTTAAATTCTTTTAAAAATAAAATATCCTTATCTGTCGCTTTAGTTTGTTCAGCCCATAAAATAGCTTTTGAAAACAGTTCACTTGCCTCTTTATGTGAGACTTTGTTTTGAGCATTTTCAGACTCCTCCAAAGAACTATAAAGTTCTTCAATATTTTGGTTAGCAATTACTGCCACTTGTCTGATTGATTTTCCACTATCAATTGTATCCAATATTTTGCACTTTTCTGCCAACGTTAATGTTTTATGTTGTCGTTTATTTACGGGAGCCATATTTACGTCTTAACTCCACGCAAACTCAAGTAAACTAAAATATTTTACACATTCTTTAATTCTTGCTCACACACAATGCTTATTTTGTCTAGCGGTAAAATAACGAAGAAATTTTACTGAGGAAAAAGAACACTTGTCCGGACTATAGAGGAAAAATTTCTAAACTGTCCGAAAAATTTAAATGTCCGGATTACTGGATAGTCCGAATTAGCGAGTGTCCGGATTAGGGAGGTTGTACTGTAGTTTGTTTATATTTTATTTCGTTTTTTAAATAGTATATTTATGTTCTTTCACTTTACTTTTTTCAGAAAAAAGTAACAACTTCATCTAGGAGAACAGTTTCCGTTTAGTAAAAATTAGACCTTTACTCTTTGGCGACACTTTTACAATTGACTTTTTATACTCGCTGGAGCTGCAGAGACCCCAGCTACAATAAATTATTTGGGTATTAAGATGTTAATTCGTGCGGTTTTTTTTCGAAAATTGAAGCTTTATTGTGAAGAAATGGTTAAAAATTTAATATTCGCGACGCGAAGTTATTGTGCAAGTTCTTCTTGCGTTTGGAATGGATCTTGGTCGAGCAATGTCTCCAATTCGTGATTTTCAAACTTTTTTGGCTGTCCGGGCCGTTCATCGTCCTCCAAGTCAAAATTGCCTATTTTAAACCGTGCATACCACTTCTGGCACGTACGCTCTTCCACCAAAATACGATGACTTTCGGCAGCCTTTTTCTTCATATTGAAGAAATGAAGAAGTACTCCCCCCAAAAACACTTTATTCGGCACGAAATTCGACAGGATTGTTGTTTACGCTTCAGCTAAATGAAGCGAAAACGAAATGAACGAATGATACTGATTCTGAAAGTATATGACAGTAGCTTTCCAACACATATTTGAAAGGTGAATCACTGGAATAAAAGTAAAGTTACGCCATCTGTTAGAAAACCGCACGAATTAAGCGGTACCCCTATTATTTTACCATTAATGTTAACAACAACCACTCTTGTGTTGAACCAACTTGCGTTTGTTTACATTATGATTCTGTACAAAAAACAAACATTTCTAAAAGTCCGTTGAGATGAAGGAAAAAGAACAACAACAACATAGCAAAAGTACTACCCAGCCATCTGCATTTGCATCCACCACCCATCTGTACTGAACATAAACAATACTCCTATTAAAAACATTTTGAGTATCCCGTGTTTAATGGTAATTTCATGGGCAGGCCCATATTTGGCATATTAACGGATAATGCTACTCTATACCCAGGAATGAAAATTTGTTGTCATAACTCAAAAACGAACGCTGATATCACATTTATCATAAAAAATAGGCGTGGTCGTTGACCGATTTTGGCCTTTTTCAATAACAACCTGCACACCATAAGAAACAATATTCTGCAAAATTTTATCATTATCTTCACCGGTTCTTCTGTGATTGTGATTTCAACAGACAGACGGACGGACATAGCTAAATCGACTCAGGAGGTGATGCTGATCAAGCGACTAGGAGGAGGACTTGGTGTGTGAAATGTGATTGTTTCTTCACGAATCACATTCAATCCGTGAAATAAAATAGAAGATTTCCTTTAAAAATGCTTTAATCTGTAAATTTTATTCCATTCAACGTGGATCAAAGAAAAAGAATGACATAAAACCATTTGTATGTATCTGATGAACAGGGTTGTTAATTTATCAGTATGAAATATGAAAGACGAGAAAAAAATGAAATTACGAAATCTACCCAACCGATGAGAAAGGTCTTGCTGGTCGAATGCGTTCTGCGGGTAGACCACCCATATGGGGTTCAACCAGTTATGGTTTGTGCTTATAGCACATAACAGCAGGGAATCCCGCAGTCGACCGCCCAGACGAATAACCTTTTCTGTTTCATCGAAAAAGGAATGTATCGGCAAAGCGAACTCTTTTCAGGAATTGGACGATCAGAAAACAGTTCTTTCCATTTCCACGTCCGGAAAGACTTCACGTTGAACGATCGAGATAACGCTTGTTAGACTTCGCTTAAACTCATTTACCAACAAGGTGGTACATTTCTACATTTTTCTTTTGAATAACATTTTGAATAATTGTGGTTGTATACAGGTTTCCTGTTTGTGCTGCATGCAACCTAACTTGTTTTCAGTGATTCCCAATTTAGGAGTATGTTGTGCATCCAGAGTTGGATCTGGCCATTCATCAACTCTTTTTCGTAGCGAACGAGGACATTCCACCATAATGCGTGGTTTGAAAGCTTTACCGACGAAAGCCCCCGACTCGACCAGTCTACTGGATTAGTTTCGGATGCTACGTGACGTCACTCGTCTTTCGTGGATACCTCAAGGACTTTCTTTATACGATTGGCCACGAAGATTTTCGATCAGAAGACATCGATCAGGAACTCGAATCCAACCGAACACCACCATTGAATCCGTCCAAAATATTGTGCTGGAGAAGTCTATATTTAAGCGTAAATTCCCCTTTAATCTAATGAATAATTTGGTGGTTAAAATTGTTGCACATAACTTGGCGCGAGGGATTGTCAATTTTTGTTTAATGGGCACTTTCTGTTAGGAGCTTTGAATGATGCTTTCCAGAGCAATCCGCAACTCTGAAATAAGCAACCGCTGAATAAGAATGAATGGAAGCATCAGAGAAAATTTGCAATTCATTTAAATTATGTAACGGTTTTGTGTTTAACCAACACGGAATCTTAAATTTTGGAATCAACTACATATCTTGCATATATTTTGTCCATGATGCTTGAATCTCCGGTCGTACAGGATCGTCCCAATCGATATGTAAGCACCAGATTTGTTGCATTATTAATTTGGCTGTGATGATGGAATTAAACCAGCCAAGAGGATCAAATAAACGAGCAATTGTAGATAGTATGGATCGTTTACTGAATGATTGTCTAGGAATTTCATAATTAGTGCAAATTCGTCTGAGACAGGATTCCAATACATACCCAAAGTCTTGATAGCTTCAGCGTTATTCAAATAAGTAACCCATATGGTTCTTGATTTTCAAGAGGTCTAATATTTGATTGTGATTGCTTGCCCATTTGCGCAGTTCAAAACCTCCTGAGCTTAGCTACCCAATGATTTGTTTTTGTAATTTACCTTTATAATCGAGTGAATCGTCGCCGGATAGGATGTTGTCCACATACATTTGATGCTGGATCACTTCCACAGCCATCGGGTAATTGTCGCCACATCTTCTGCCATTTGACGCATGGTTCGTAATGCAGAAAAGGGTGCCGAACTAGGCCCGAACATAACCGTGGAGCAAAACCATTCTTCAATGTCGTTGCAATGATTTTTTCGCCATTATATTCTTTGATACTGGGAATCGTCTTCGTTGATGTCAATACTAGAGAGCTGCACATTGAATACATGACAATTGATAACGCATGGCAACGTAAGGCAACGAATGGTGTTATTAAATTTAAATAATTTAATAATAATTTATATTTAAATAGGGTAAAAACATTAATCAAACTTAACTTAACATTTTTGTTAATGTGCATGTTGCCCGATCACGCAAAAGAATGTGTCGTTCATATCATTGCGCATCGTTGCCGACATTATAGCAGTATTGTTATTTTCAATGTCTTGTTGCCTTCCTCTAGGCACTATTGCCTTTTCTGCTTACAACTCAAGCTATATTGCCTTCACAAAAAAGCAAAGCAACACAATGTCTTGTTCGATGCAGGTAGACGGCAAGGCAGTCACGGCTTGTTCGGGTAGTTGCCTTGAATCGTTCGTGTCAAATCATTCATTTGTACACGATAGTACACTGCCACCACTAATGCAAAACGAAAAAATCTCCAATTGGGAAGCAGGGAGGATAGGTCTGTGTGTAATGCTGGTTCAACAACTAAAACATCGTTAACTGCTCTACCATTCTTTGTTTTGCCCGAGGCGTCGAACACGATTCTGACCTTCGTTGTCGATGAAGATTCCTTGACAGGGTATTGAGGTAAATAACAGCAAGTATAAAATACTTCCTGGCTTGTTACAACTGTCAATGTTTTCGTGACACTGCGGTCCTTGAACTTGATGATGATTTTGTGGTGTTAAAACAGGTCTTATTTGTCCTAGACGTACACCCATGGCCAAAAAAAAGCCGCTCTAGTAGAATTTTATTACTCATGCAAAATTTAATAAAAAAAGATAAGCTACCTGCAAGATTTTATTTTTTTTATGTTATTTGATTCCAATAGCCTCTACCTGAAAAAAATCATTATGAAAAAAAAGGCTTGGCCGGCAGCTCGATTTCTCCTAAAAAGGTGGAAAAACCCAAGATTTAATTTTTTTTACCTTTGTTATAAAAAGGTCATAAAATAAAGAAGGTTAGATTTTCTTGATTTCTATTATTTTTATTATGTTCAAAAATTTTCTTTTTACTCTTTTTCTTTTCTTTAAATTTTTTGCAGTATTTCGTTAATCCTCCTTTGGCCTTCAAAACAGTTTCCACTCTTCTGGGCATTGAACTTTGGATGTGGTTTTTGATTTCTTCATCGTACCACACTTCATTTATAATATTTTTTAACTCCTCGATAGATTTCGGAGACATTTCTTGGATTTTTCGCTGCATAATTACCCAAACAATGTTCTGGGCTATTTCCTGGCCAGGGCACCGATAATATCCCCAGATTTTCTCTTAATTGTGATACCTATGAATACACAATGACCGTTAGAATGCATTTTTAGGTAAAACCTGAAGGTTTACTTACAGGGCGAGCTCGGTGGCAAGGTGCATTACCGTCTTGAAAAAGTATGTTTTCAACATGGAAGCTCAGCTCCTCGATTGTTGAACCACGCCATTTTTTATAACATTTTTATCCTTTTCTGCATTCAGAGAACCTCCAGCAATAAAATTTGTCGGACACCATAACATGTTATGCATCCCCATACCAAAACATAAGGTGAATGCTTGACTGTTTGAAGAATGCATTCATCGGAATATAGTTCCTTCGATCTCCTTCGAACTGTGCTTTTCCATCGGGCCCAATCAAATTGAACTTCGATTCATCAGAAAATATGACATTTCTCCAATCAGAAGCTATCAATTTTTTATGCTCCTTGGCCCATTCTAACCGTTTTTTCTTCATAGCCGCTGTCAAAACCGGCTTTTTGGCTGATCGGCAAGCTGGAAGGCCCATATTCGTTAGGCGCCTGGAGACAGTTGTTTTGCTGATTTGCATTCCCAGCTTTCCCTGAAGGTCTCTCCTTAGTTCCCTAGCAGTCTGGAACCGATTTCGAAGGCACATTCGTTCTAACGATCGATCTTCCCGGGGTGTAGTGATTCTTGGTCTCCCACTTCCGGTTTTCCTGTGTATGCTTCCGGTTACTTGAATTTTCTTTAAAAAAGGCGCACTGTGCTTTCGTTGCACCAAATTATTTGAGAATTTTTTTTATTCGAATAGTTTTCCCCGCTCAGTGCTATAATATGGACTTTTTGTTCTTGGTTTAATACCTTATTTCAAATTTCTAAAAAACTACTTCGGAGTTACGTTCTCTGATTTCTCAAATGGTAATGGACAACTTTTGACAGATTGTGTCTTTTTATAGCAGAAAATATATAAATAATATATAACCTATATAAAATATAATAACCTATTTATACAATAGGTAAAAAGAAAATTTACTATCAGTCGAAACCGTTTCATAACATTTTTTACTAAACAACTCATCAGCATCTAGCAAATGGGAAATATAAGCTACGTTTAGCATTATTATACGAAATTGATCCAACCAAGGGCATTGGAGCATCGAAACAAATTGCTCTGAAACGGTTCCTACAACTTGAACATCGATTAGATGGAGATACTGAGCTCAAGAAATCTTACATCCAAACCATTTAAGATTACATACACCCATGGCCAAAAAAACCCGCCTCTGCAAAGTGAAAATTCGCATATTTTTCATATTTTCGCATAAAATTCGCATATTTTTCACTTTGCAGGTGCGGGTTTTTTGCAGGTGCGGGTTTTTTTGGCCATGGGTGTATGTAATCTTAAATGGTTTGGATACAACTATACACCTGTGACCGGCCTCCTTGACCGGCCACCGTGTATGCAATATATGGCCAACTTCAAACGCGATTTACAAAATTTCGGCTATAACCGTCTCAACCATTTTTCTACAGTTAGTGGCGGTATGCATTGGCTTTCAGCCACTGAAGGTTTCATCAACGCACTAAGCCTGGTTTACGAGCAGTGGCGTCCTTTATACACCTCCTTGACCGGCCATCGTGTATGCAATATATGGCCAACTTCAAACGCGATTTACAAAATTTCGGCTATAACCGTCTCAACCATTTTTCTACAGTTAGTGGCTGTATGCATTGGCTTTCAGCCACTGAAGGTTTCATCAACGCACTAAGCCTGGTTTACGAACGGTGGCATCTTGTATACAACTCCTTGACCGGCCATCGTGTATGTAATATATGGCCAACTTCAAACGCGATTTACAAAATTTTGGCTATAACCGTCTCAACCATTTTTCTACAGTTAGTGGCTGTATGCATTGGCTTTCAGCCACTGTAGGTTTCATCAACGCACTAAGCCTGGTTTACGAACGGTGGCATCTTGTATACAACTCCTTGACCGGCCACCGTGTATGCAATATATGGCCAACTTCAAACGCGATTTACAAAATTTCGGCTATAACCGTCTCAACCATTTTTCTACAGTTAGTAGCTGTATGCATTGGCTTTCAGCCACTGTAGGTTTCATCAACGCACTAAGCCTGGTTAACGAACGGTGGCATCTTGTATACAACTCCTTGACCGGCTACCGTGTATGCAATATATGGCCAACTTCAAACGCGATTTACAAAATTTCGGCTATAACCGTCTCAACCATTTTCTCACAGTTAGTGGCTGTATGCATTGGCTTTCAGCCACTGTAGGTTTCATCAACGCACTAAGCCTGGTTTACGAACGGTGGCATCTTGTATACAACTCCTTGACCGGCCACCGTGTATGTAATATATGGCCAACTTCAAACGCGATTTACAAAATTTCGGCTATAACCGTCTCAACCATTTTTCTACAGTTAGTATCTGTATGCATTGGCTTTCAGCCACTGTAGGTTTCATCAACGCTATAAGCCTGGTTTACGAGCAGTGGCGTCCTATATACACCTCCTTCACCGGCCATCGTGTATGTTATATATGACCAACTTCAAACGCGATTTACAAAATTTCGGCTATAACCGTCTCAACCATTTTTCTACACTTAGTGGCTGTATGCATTGGCTTTCAGCCACTGTAGGTTTCATCAACGCACTAAGCCTGGTTAACGAACGGTGGCATCTTGTATACAACTCCTTGACCGGCTACCGTGTATGCAATATATGGCCAACTTCAAACGCGATTTACAAAATTTCGGCTATAACCGTCTCAACCATTTTCTCACAGTTAGTGGCTGTATGCATTGGCTTTCAGCCACTGAAGGTTTCATCAACGCACTAAGCCTGGTTTACGAGCAGTGGCGTCCTATATACACCTCCTTCACCGGCCATCGTGTATGTTATATATGACCAACTTCAAACGCGATTTACAAAATTTCGGCTATAACCGTCTCAACCATTTTTCTACAGTTTCTACATTTTTATATGTCCTACTAGTCCTGCAGGAAATGGTTGTCAGTAATATATCCCTACAGCTCTGAATCTAAAAAGTTTCTACACTTACACAAAAAAACCTAACAATTACATATCAAAAACCTTTTAATTTTGCATATAAAAATTATTGTTTTCAACCGGAAAACACATATTGTGTTAAAAGAAAAGCAGATTTTTTCAAAATATGATCTCTTTTCATTTAAGGTTGGTTAATATTTATCTGTGTTCTCCAGCTCAAAACCACAGTTTGAATTGAAAAAAAGTTATTAAATATGAGAATGATGAAAATTAGTTAATTATGAAAAGGATGAAAAAACAAAACACAAACACATAAGACAAAACGCATGTAACACCTTTTTTAATGAAAGTAAGTGAAAAGGTACTTGAAAAACAATTATCATAGAGAGAAAGAAATGTTTGGAAACTTACATTACATGGTGAGATACTGGAAGACGTGGTGTGTTTAAGAAGTTTTGATGTGATCGGCGTACAAACTTTTTTTGGAATCATCGGACCAAAAATCTTTGCAATATATTATCAAACTGTGTATTTTTTTATTCAATCTACTATATTGTTTAATTAATTTAATTGTTTTCAAATTAATTCAAAAAGAAAACAGCCGATGGCCCTCCCTACACAAAGTAAACCTTTCTTAAAAGATTTACAAAATTGTTAGCATGTTTCACATTTTGTACTTTTTCAAAAACAGATTTACATTTAGCATTTCGAAATACTTAATATATAAAAGTGAAATTTGGATTTTTGACAGATCTTAATATACAATTTTTTAATTATAAAATTAAACGCTTATATATTGACATATCTCTATTCATACTTGAAGCGAAGTCTTGTATGTATTCGACCCTATAGTCGTTATCCTTCTTTTCTAAACTCACAGGCGGATTAAGTGTGCTCATAGCGCCGGTAATTGTCTGAAAGATTCAAAAGAGAACACAAATTTGGAACTTAGATGTTCTTAGGCCAGAAAAAATGTTTATAATACTTAAGAAATAATTTAGTAGTTTTCATTTTAGTTTCAAATATGTACAACGTCAGCTGTGTGTCACTCATTGTACTTCACAGTCGGAGGTGTATACATACACCCTCACCTTACCCTTAAGAGAAAAATTCGGCGATGAAATCAATTATATTACTTTTTCTTAATAAATAATTATAGTATTGTCTTATTTATGGTTTAGTTTCTTAAATATATTTTGAAGTGTACATTTTGCAATTTTCTCAGAAACTACAAAACATATGTAGATACTTCCGGTTTGAAACAATTTCTCTAGAATTGATTACAAAATTTTGTACTTCGAAAAAAATTTATACATATGTATTAACATCACTTTTTTTTTTTAATTGGCTATAAAAATTTTTTTCAAGTTTGGAATTAATTTTTTGAAAAACTATTTGACATAAGAACCTAATTCAAAAAGTTGAGGAGCAAATAGGTTGCCTTCAAATTCAGTATTTGGGAATGATCTAGGTATCACCGTTCTTTTTTAATATTTTCTCCCCATTTTAAGTCGGTATTTTAGAAAATACTTTCTCCCGCTTAAACAGGGGAAAATTGACACCGCCTCAGTAGTGGGTATATGTATGTTCTGGCGCAACGTAGCGACTGCGCTGCCCGGCGGAGCGTGAGGTGCTATGGTAGGCCGTGAGGTGCTATGGTAGCGACTGCGCTGCCCGTGAGGTGCTATGGTAGCGACTGCGCTGCCCGTGAGGTGCTATGTTAGCGACTGCGCTGCCCGTGAGGTGCTATGGTAGCGACTGCGCTGCCCGTGAGGTGCTATGGTAGCGACTGCGCTGCCCGTGAGGTGCTATGGATATGTGAGAGTGAGCGAGAGGGTGATAGTTTGAAGGATGGTGGAAGGAAGGGGAGGGAGGGAGGGAGGAAGGAAGGGAAGCAGGAAGGAGAAGGGGAGGGAGGGAGAGGAGGGGGGAAGGGAAAGTGGAGGGACAGACGGACATATAGACGGACATACATAGCTCGGCGTGCTGACTGTTGCGAGTGTCCTCTGCCTTGATCTCTGCTCGCTTGCGTATCGTTTGTGGTACTTGATATAGTTGTTGTTGTTGTTGTTCTGAATATGCGTAGCGTTGTTGTTGGAAAATATTTTTTTATTACTCTTATTTGATTGCTTTTCGTCATTTTGCTATGTGGTTGTTGTAGATTTAGTAAATGAGTTATGGGCATTTCAAGTGGTCGGTTCGCTCGCGATCACACTTATTGTATGTACAATTATTTCAATCTCGGAATTGGAGTTGACATTTTCGGTACTTTCTGTTTACAAATAATTCTCGGAATAAAAAGTCGTAAATTAGAATCATAATGGGAATAATCGACTGGAGAATATGGGGATACTCAAAATGTTTTTAATAGGAGTATTCTTTATGTTCAGTACAGATGGGTGGTGGATGCAAATGCAGCTGGCTGGGTAGTAGTTTTGCCATGTCGTTGTTGTTGCTCTTTTTTCTTTTCTCAACGGACTTTTAGAAATTTTTGTTTTTGTATAGAATCATAATGTAAACAAACGCAAGTGGTCATTTAGAATATGGACGAATTTGTTTGTATATTGAACTTTGAGTGGATGCAGATGGCTGGATCGTTGTTTTTTTTTTTTTTTTTGTTCTTTTTTAATAGTCAAATAATTTATTGTGGTTGGGGTCTCTGCAGCTCGATCCGCGAGCATAAAATTAGCTCCAGCGAGAAGAAAGAATCAATTGTAAAAGTGTCGCCAAAGAGTAAAGATCTAATTTTTATTAAAATAAAAGTGTTCTAAAAGTTGCAGTTGTAAAATAAAAGAAAAGTTGCTCATTTTTCTGTAAAAGTAAAAGTTAAAAAAGTTAAATATACTATTTAAAAAAGTTAATAATATATAAACAAATTTAATAACAATTAAAACTGAACAATATTAATTATTTACTATCAAGTGAACTATTCAAGAACAAGAAAAAAGTTAAATATACTATTTAAAAAAAAGTTAATCAAATATAAACAAATTTAACAACAATTAAAACTGAACAATATTAATTATTTACTATCAAGTGACAATTCTGAAAAAGTTAAATATAGTATTTAAAACGTTAATAAAATATAAACAAATTTAATAACAATTAAAAGAAAAGTGTTCTAATACAACATCCAATCTAAACAATCTAATCTAATCTAAAACAAGTGAAATATTTGAAACAAAAATAAAAATTAAGAGCTTCATATGCAATGTTTGCGGGCAGGAGTTCACTGCAATGCGCAGCCTCAAAAGGCATGTGCAAGGGCAACATGAAAGTGTGGTATTCCAGTGCGAAGAATGTCATCAACATTTTCCAAGACTGGATAATATGCGTAGACACAAAAATTTAGTCCACAAAATACCCAGCGCAACTTCATCAACAGCTGTAGCAGCACCATCATCACTAGCCGCAGCTTCATCAACAGCAACGCCATCAACATCCGTAGCAGCACCATCATCACTAGCCGCAGCACCATCAACAGCAACACCATTAACATCTATAGCAGCGGCAGCACCTTCATCATCATCATCGACATCAAGAGCAATACAATGGCTACCAGTTAAAGCTAACGAGAACGTTCGTTGTCCAAATTGCAATGAAGATGTTTCTCGAAGAGACTGGAACCATCACATCAAAACGTTAAAGCATAAGAGGAATTGTTGGATTCCCGTAAGTGGTGGTGGACTTAAATGCATAAGATCATCTTTCCGGAATAGAATTCAAACCCTGATATTCCAAAATGAGGATGAGGGTCTTGTCATTCCGGAAAAGTTTTTTGAGAAAGCTCAAAATATATTGGTCAAAGAGCTATTAAAAACATTAGAGAAGCATGCATCATATAAGTTCAACATGGAGCTGTATGCTGAATATTTTAAAGTGGTGGATGATGATGAAATGATGGTGGAGATGAAATCGTTTCAAACCAAAATGATTTTGGTGCAAAAATATGAAGATATAACTGCGATATACAATGATATGTGCCAACAGATCAGCTCCAAAATGGGTGAGTTCCAGGAAAGGGACAGTGGATGGTCCCTACTGAAAATATGTCACGTAGAGGTGAATATTAATAGGTATCGACCGTTGAAGGGATCGTCATATATCGCACTACCCAAATCCCTGCAGGAAAAGCACGCCTGCATCAATGTTAAAAATGACGATCCCTACTGTTTCAAATGGGCGATCATCTCAGCGCTTGCTGACGTGCAAAAAGATCCCCAAAGACCGCAAAATTATAATGTGGAGAACATTGGAGCTGATCTCATAGTACTGGCTAATGGAGCTAAAGTGGATTTTAAGGGATTGGCGTTCCCCATGCCAATAAATGACATCGATCATTTTGAGAAACAGAATCCAACAGTGAGTGTCAACGTCTTCGGATTCGATGAAGTTTCGGGCAACATCGAAGGACCTTATCATTGCACAAAGCAGGAAAAGGTGCAGCATATAAACCTGTTGCTGCTGCAGGAAGGAGAGCGGTTCCACTATGTGTGGATTAAAAATATTTCAAGGTAATTATAATTATATCACAATTTAAATTTTTGTTTTATATTAAGTATACATTTTTCCAACTAATTTTATTTTTCTTTTGTTACAGATTGATAAAACATCAAGAAACTGCCCATTGTAGAAAACTTTATCTATGCAATAGTTGCCTGCAGTACTCTCACAATGAGAGTACTCTACTACAACACAAGATTATATGTGGGAGGACTGTTGCAGAGATGCCTGCAATAGAAAAGGCGGTAATTAGTTTTAAGAATTATGAACGTAGTTTAGACGTACCATTCGTTGTCTATGCAGACTTCGAATGTGTACTTAGTAGCATAGATTTAGATTTAGCTAGTAATACTCGTAATATTAATAAGCATATACCAATAGCCTTTAGTTATTATATTAGTTGTAAGCATGATAGTAAGTTAAATAAATTTAAAATTTATTCGGGAGAAGATGCCCCCACAAAATTTTTAGACTATTTAGTTAGTGATATAAGATATATTTATAATAATTATTTAAGTGTAGTTAGGCCAATGAACTCCTTGTCCAATGAAGAGGTAAAACTCCAAAAAGACTCCAATTCTTGTCATATTTGCGAACAAGAATTGGGGGCTGATAGAGTGGCAGATCATTGTCATTTAACTGGAAAATACAGGGGGCCGGCACATAACGAATGCAATTTAAAATTTCAAATTGCAAAGTTTGTGCCTGTATTTTTCCATAATTTTTCTGGTTATGACTGCCACCTCTTCATTAAAGAATTAAATTTATTTGAGGGTGATATTAACGTTATCCCCTTAAATAAGGAATTGTATGTATCCCTTTCCAAACGTATACAAGTAAGTGAAAAGAAAACAATCGAAATTAGATTTTTGGATTCTTTTCGGTTCATGGCATCGAGTTTGGATGCATTAGCGCAAAATTTGTCATCAAGTGATTTCAAAATAGTGCGGCAAATGTATCCAAACGATGATGAGTTTGCATTACTAACAAGAAAAGGTGTATTCCCATACGAATACATCAACTCGCTCGATCGTCTGAAGGAAACCTCTCTTCCTACTCAGGATGAATTTTTCAGTCATTTGACAAATAAGACTTGTTCTACTGAGGATTATGAACACGCGGGTAAAGTATGGCAACAGTTTAAATGTCGAACACTTGAAGATTACATGCTGTTATATTTGAAAACAGATGTTTTAATCTTGACTGACGTTTTCGAAAATTTTAGAAAAGTGTGTCAAAAAATTTATAATCTTGATCCTTGTCAATATTACACAGCTCCAGGTTTATCGTGGGATGCAATGTTGAAAACAACAAAGATAAACCTGGAACTCTTCACTAATATTGACATGCACCTTTTTGTGCAAAAAAGTATTCGAGGCGGCATTGTCCAATGTAGTACAAGGCATTCCAAGGCAAATAATAAGTACATGATGGGGTACGATAAAAGTAAACCATCTACATATTTAACTTATTTGGATGCCAATAATCTGTATGGGTGGGCAATGTCGCAATATTTACCTTATGGGGGATTCGAATGGGTGGAAAATATTGAGCAATTCAACGTTTTTGAAATTCCATTCGATTCTCCCATCGGATACATACTCGAAGTAGATTTGGATTACCCACAGGCTCTACATGATGCGCATAATGATTTACCATTTTGTGCTGAGAATAAAGGTAATTCAAAATCTAAAAAGTTGATTACTGACCTAACCAACAAAACTCGCTATGTAATTCATTATAGAAATCTTCAGCAATGTATAGAAAATGGTATGTTGTTGAAGAAAGTACATAAAATATTGAAATTTAAGCAGTCTTGTTGGTTAAGTGAATATATCAATCTAAATACCCATCATCGCAGTTTAGCAAAGAATACGTTCGAAAAGAATTTTTTCAAATTGTTAAACAATGCGGTGTATGGGAAAACAATGGAAAATGTAGATAAACGAAAAGACATCAAAATAGTGACCGACTGGGAAAGTAAGGGAAGGCGATTAGGAGCCCGAGCGCTAATAGCCAAGCCCAACTTTCACAGCTGTACTCATTTTACAGAAGACATGGTTGCCATCGAGATGTCTAGGGTCCGTACGGTTTACAACAAACCAATATATTTAGGTTTTGTTGTACTCGAGTTGTCAAAGTGGAAGATGTATGACTTCCATTATAGTTATATGAAACCCAAATTTGACAACTTGAGGTTAAACTATATGGACACCGATTCGTTTATCTATACCATCGAGACAAATGATTTCTATAGGGATATTCGGAATGACATCGAACGTAAGTTTGATACATCTGAATATCCCGTAGATAATCTGTATGGTTTCCCCCTTAGAAATGCCAAAGTCCTTGGTATGATGAAGGATGAGAATAAGGGGGAAATTATGCAAGAATTCATTGGCCTTCGATCCAAAATGTATTCAATAAGTATAGCAAATAACATAGTCATTAAGAAAGCCAAAGGTGTCAAACAATCAGTAGTAAGTAATTTAAGCTTAAGCAATTATAAAGACTGTCTAGTTAATAAGAAAATAATTTATGGTGATATGTATATATTTAGATCTAGCATACATGAAATATATACCCAACTAGTTCATAAGATAGCATTAAGTTCTAGTGATGATAAGCGTTTTATTAGAAATGATAGTATAAACACATATGCGTGGGGGCATTATAAAATAGATTTAGAGCAGGAGTTAGATATAGATGAAGATATGTTTATGGATATATAATAGAATATTAATTACAACTATTATAAAAATAAATAAGAAAAAAAAAAATTGTAAATAGATTTTAGAAAAAAAAAAAAAACATTTATTTTCAATCTAACTTAATTAATTAAATGTATAATATATTTTAAAAATTCAAATTGATGTGTTTTATTTATGGATGTAAGATGAAATTTCGGAGTAGGATTGCATTTTCTAGTGCACAGCAACCATTATGAGAATGGCATATCTTTTGTAGTAAGTATGAGAATGGCATATCTTTTGTAGTAAGTATGTATCTTTAAGAGTTTCCAGATTCTCGCAGCCAAATTTTTCCATATTTATTACAGGTTTCCCCAAGATTTCTTCAATCCATTTCGTGGCTTATAAAAATTGATTAATATATGCGGAGAATGTTGGAAAAATAAATATGGATTTCTTGTAACAAAGACAATCCAAGTAATAATGAACGATCTAAAATGAGGCGATATAAAATGGGATTTGATATATACATACATAGATTCACTAATTCGCTGGTTACCACTATATTAATATTAGTATGATAACATTCAACTGAATGCATTTCATATACATATTAAAAAAAAAAATTGGTAAAAAATGTTCTAAGATGTTCAAAAGCTGTTCGAAAGGTGTTCTAAGATGTTCAAAAGCTGTTCAAAAGGTGTTCAGAGCTGTTCAAAAGCTGTTCAAAAGGTGTTCAGAGCTGTTCAAAAGCTGTTCAAAAGGTGTTCAGAGCTGTTCGAAAGGTGTTCAGAGCTGTTCAAAAGGTGTTCAGAGCTGTTCAAAAGGTGTTCAGAGCTGTTCAAAAGGTGTTCAGAGCTGTTCAAAAGGTGTTCAAAGCTGTTCAAGAGCTGTTTAAAAGGTGTTCAAAGCTGTTCAAGAGCTGTTTAAAAGGTGTT